>CAJVPJ010000704.1:0-18723 GCA_910592205.1 Paraglomus occultum | reverse complement strand
GTACTTAAGTATGAGATGCTTACAATAAAAACGTCGCTGCCGGGCAACTGTGCAAACGCATAACCAAAGGTCCGAAGACCAGCTTCACGAAAACTTTCTGTCTTATTATCAACTATTTTTTGTCAGAACGCGAAATTCGGATGAGCGCGAGATTTAATTTGCTTTCAAATCGTGTAACTACACTTTCAACTCACCCAAATTCCATTTCCACATTAACGAATGACCCGAATCGATCAAGTAAATCGTATCGTTAAGTTTCCCTGCATACTCAACGTGGGCGCCCACTGTAATTTGTACGACGATCTGCGGATTAAACCACTTACTAGTTGGAATGTTAAATCCCCACAGGTTCCTGCCAGACTCTTCAGTGCGATTACCAATGATATAAATGTTGTCTTTAGAGGATGTTAGGGCGAATTCGTCCATGTATGGCGGTGGAGCATCCTAGATGATGGATGATAGTCAAAAAATGAAATGTTATCATTAATAAGGTGCCTACAAACACTATAATCTATAGTCAACGCATCGATATCATTTTTTTATTACAGCATAATTCACCTCTGTTTCAGTTACATTCTCCAGCCTAGAATATTCTAGATTTAGAATAAAGGCATAATTCGACCCTCCAAAGATAAACAATACTTCTTCGCCGCCCGCTGACGTTTGTACGACAATTGACTTGTGACCACGTGGCAAATGTTGAAGTTTATTATCAGTGTTTGGCGGTGTATTAGTATACCAAATACCCGAAGTGCCTTTTGTTAAATCAAATGATTGGACTCCGGCATAATTATTATCGCTTGAGGCTGCTGCGTCGCCGGTTACGTATAAGATACCCTTTGACGTAACGGAACATGCTGGCCGATTGACGTTTACAGCGTTAGTTACCGGCAGATAATTCCATTTGAGATTTGTTTTATTGAAGGGCGTATTGATGTAACTGAAGTAGGAGTGGTTACCATTGCCCGTACCACCGAAGACGTAAAAACTATTCTCGTAGGCGAATGCGCAATGATCAACACGCGGTCCCGGATTGAAATAATCAAAATGAGGGATTTGCGAATTAGAAAAAATTGGGAAGGTGAGAAGAGTAAAAAGAATAAGGGGAAAGGAAGGAAAGGTGTTGGAATTATGCATGGTGAATGGGGAAATGGTGATAAAGCGAAATGATAAACTTTTGGCGAGTACACCCGGGAGGAATGAATGGATAATAAGAGAAAGAACCCCTACTCCAAGAAGGGGGAAAGGTTGATGGTGCTAAGATGATTTCATGTTGCTGGCGTCAAGAAGATATCATCGAGCATTTATGGACAAAATAACAAAAGTCGCGCACGGCCAAATTTGGAATCTACATTCCAAATTAAGTAATAATTGATTTGATTTTTATCACACGTTGTACTATCTGCTGTGTAAAGCAAAAGTGATTAAAGACAAGACCAACCAAGATAATAAATTAAATCGTTAAACCGGTTTTTACATAGTACGAGTGAGTTTCGCCATAGCTGCATGCTTCCGTTTCAGTTCACATGTCTTCATTGTACTATCGAGTCATTGTCAACTTGTGAAACGAAGCTTTAAATCAAACAAATTACTGTACATTTTTATTGGATAAACAGTTCGCACGATGGACAAAGACCAAATTCATAATAGCCAAGAATATCAAATTACCCAATTTAAGTAATTTTAAGATGAGCTGTCTTAACATGTCAATAACTTATATGGAAACTATTTTGATAATCTGAGAATTGTGCGGAGAATTTTCTCCGAAAGACAACATCGTTGTGTTGGCCACAATCTGTTGGCGCAGCACACACATTAGAATAAACATGCGGCACGCCTCAATTCTTTATTTCAACTTTTCGAAACGTGGGGAAATACTCGTACAATGTTGTTTCACGAACAGAATGGTCTCATTGATGCAATGGATCATTTTATGTCTGGGTGCAGTTTGCGGTAAATACGCAACTTGGCAAATTTTGCTGCGTGCCGATTAAAACTATAGTTAGACATCTTACTTACAAAAAATAATCGTAATTTAAACCGTTAATATTAATATGGCATAGTGTTGCACATTCTGTATACAATATCATATATTTTACAGTCAAACAAACGTACTAGAATAAAACTACGCGCGATACAAAATATTATTGAATGAGCAAGACAATATTAATTTAGAACAGCGAAAGCCATGCTGTGATACTTGTGCCATTTTTTACTTGACAATCGAGGACATAATTTTGCTATCCAGAAATTTAATATTCTTGCTTGCGGATTAGTTTAAACTGATTAACACACACGCATTGACATGTGACAGTAATATTGTACGTGTAAGATGGGAGACGATCATAACGCCGAAAATCATTTCACCGACGTAAGATTTCACCGACAATCATTTCACCGAAAATCATTTCGCCGACAATCATTTCGCCGACAACACTACCAAAAAAGGATAATTTCGAAATAATGTTGGTGAATATGTCGGTGAAATGATTGTCGGTGAAATGATTGTCGACGAAATGATTGTCGGTGAAATATTACGTCGGTGAAATAATTTTCGGTGAAATGATACGGACCCGTGTAAGATAGTCTCATATCATCATATTGAACGCAAGTAAATTTCGAAAGAAACAATACCATAATAGTAAAACAAACGTACCTTGAAAGGCAATTCTAAAAGACCATTGCATTGGTTTTTTACGATTCGTGTAAACTTAGCAAAGTTTTAATACAATCACGTTACAATTACTGTTCTTGGACAATCCCGTAATGTAATGTATGACGACATAAATTAAGATGTGGCTTTGCTGAGAAAGACCACAGAAACATTGTCACATCTAAACCTTTACGAGCTGTTTGTTCGGATTTTCCGTCAATTATTAAGGTAGTCAAATTAAACGTCTTATAGAAAAACGAAAACCGTCACTTTAATCTAAAGTTTATTAGTATTAATCTGCAATTTTTATAATATATTACTTTAGTTAATTTTTTCATGGTTTTGATAAACAGTTTTGCGCGCTTATTAATTAAACCAAAAGTTTAAAATTCCAGGTTTATGTTGGTGTACATATTTGTATTGTTATTCAAACTCAACTCACATTAATCCACCAGATGTGTCAATACGTCTACGCGTTTAATGACAACCGTTTGGCTTGCAAATTGTACTCCGCCGGCAGTTTGAAATACTCCAAAACAGAAGTCTTTTTTTGCGCGTTATAATTGATTATTTAGCCAAAAAAATACCATAATTTGGTTAATGCTCACTGAGCACGTAGGTGTATGTAAAGTGACATGACCAAATAATATGCTAAAAAAATGTATACTATGCGTAATAAATTAAACTATAATATAAACAAAAATAACGTAAACTAACATGGAAATTTAAGCCAAGCGAAAGAAATCGGGACATACGGTTTAATGAAGCATCAGAAAATAGAAATGAGTGATGCATACAAGTGAGAGCAGATCTTGTGCATGTGACATATCAATATGATAAAAACAAGACTCACATTGTAGCTCATGTCTGTGTAAAGAATATCCAAGTAGGTCAAGATTTATAAGTGGCACGTCAATATTTTTGTGGCCCGCTTCGGTTATGCCATACTTAAAAGACGACGGGGGTTATCCAAGAATAATAATAGATATTGAGATTGTTACACTGCTTTCTTTGTTCTAAATTTCCATAAATGGTAAAAGACCAATGCAACGGTCTTTCATAATTACTTTTTAGAGTACGTTTATTTTACTATTGTGGTATTGTCCTTATCTTCGAAATTACTTGGTTCAATGTAATGATATGAGACTATCCCACATGTATAGTACATACTATTGTCACATGTCAATGTGTGTTGATCAGTTTAAATTAATCTGCAAGCCATAATTTTGACTAGTCAACTATACAACTGTAAATTGAATAAATGTAAATTAACATTGTTCGTAGTCAACCAATGCAATCAATGGTCTTTCGTATCTATACAAATTATCTGTAGATTGTTAACCGGTTTAAACTGCGTATGCTGCTGCAAAAATCGGGCTTTGATTGTTTATCTAAAATGTTGCCATTGCATCAACTTTGAGCCATTCAGTCTGTGAACGAAAGCTGTTCGTTGTCATAAAAGTGTTTCGAACGAGCCCCAAAATAATCATGTAATAGGTGCTCTAATGAATTGTGGCAAAGTTAAAAATAATAATAGTAAAGGTTTTATTCAGTTCCGTGGAATTCTCAGATTGCCAAAACGCCCCATTATAAATTACTTACTATTAAATTTGGGATGTACCCCCTTAAATCGGGCAAAATCTAAAGTGACACGATCGTCAGTGGTATTCTCGGCTATTGAATATCAAATTGTTCGTTACCCATTATTAATTCAATGCTTACCTAGACAAATGGGTTCTCATCAAAAAACTGCGCTGCACGCACAACTTTACTTTCTTGTTCACAATTACAAGTAATATTTAGATAAAGAACCGGTATAATTAGGCTCCATCGTTCCCAAAAGCTCCGTTCCCGCTCGGTAAGAGTGATACCGCGAGCTCCGGGTCCCTTCTCCCTCTTCAATGTCTCAGTTTCTTTCTCCCGGAGCTGTACGGGTTTATCGTGTTCCAAATGGGGCACTACGACTTCCTACAACTGCGAGAGATCGGGAGTGGTAGTGCATGCGTCAGATAAGAGAACGTATATTGTAAGTAGATAGATAAAACAGGCTATTGTTGCGAGTAAACTTTTCTCGCAATAATCAAGTGTTTGTGCTGTGACGATGTTTTGTAGCATCAAAAGTGTCTCAACAAACAAACCACTTGCGTTTATGTCATACATTAAATTAGGGGAACGGGAGTAATAATGAAATTACCACATCGCTCTTTGTTCTAAATTTACATAAATTGGAAGAAACGTCATTCAACCAATGGGGTTTTCCGTAACTGCTTTGAGTACATTTATTTTACTATTAGCATTAATGTTATCTTCCAAAACGCCACTTACGTTAAATGTAAGACGTAAACCATCTCACATGTATAATGCAATATTACTGTGTTAGCCGGTTTAAATCAAGTGTTTCTTGTGTTGTGCAAGCAAATGATCGAAATTTTGACTATGTCCGCATTGACTGCAAGTCATCGATGCATATTACTCCTGGTATTAGAAATAACACAAATGAATATAGTGACAGAATCAAATAAATTGATATAACGCTTATTATCAAAAGCTTCGTGAGGAATGGGATAATCACCCCCTTCGCTCCGTGATCTATTGATTGGTCTTTATTTAATAACACCTAAGATGGCAAGTCTATTGTGATACGATGCAAGCTGAATCTAGAAATCATCAACCGTTCGAATGAGAAATAGCTAGTAAACCAATACGGTAACCGAATACAAGAACATGGATTTCGTATAGAAACTGGCATTAATTCAAGTCAAGACCTAAAGAACAATAACAAGTTGAAGAATTTTTTAAAAAAAAAAAATTTCGGAAAAGTTAACAATGAAAATCCTACCGTTGTTCCCGAGATAAAAGCAATGCAGAAAATGTAAAAGAATTCGAAACCCAAGAAAAATAAAACGTCCAAGACGTAATGAAGAGTCTCATTAGTGTTACTACATCAGATTATTCAAGAAATATGCTAATTTGTATAACAAGGACGCAAACAAAGATTGGTGTGTTCTCTTTCAACGCATAGGATGAACAGATAATCTTCGTCCATTATACTAATATGTCTATGGAAGATTGCGTATCTCAAGTCAATTATCGAATGATCTAATTGTACCACGTTAATTTAAATAAACTGATGTATAAATTCCTTTAAAGCAAGACCACATTCCCTGCACAAGAAGGTAACGTTACATGCGATAAACAAACAATCCGGTTTTGGGATTCACATTCCAATTTTGGTTTCTCCGCGCAACCTCTGTTCGTTTTCCATAAATATTCAACTGCATCCCGTCCTAGTCCTGCAGTATCAACAGACATTCCTTTAATCTCTCCTTAGATAATTCCCATTAAACCCGGGCTAACCCCCCGCCCCTCTTTCAAAAAATTACCCTCTTTTGTCCTCCACCATGCATAATTCTCCCGTTTTCCTTCTCGTCCTTTTCATCGTCCTCATTTTTCCCACCTCTTCCACCTCTCAAATCTTAGTTCCTCAACCGCACGTTGATCACTGTGTATTCACTTACCAAAACCGTTTTTACATATACAGTGATTCCTACTTAAAATATATCCATATACCTTTTTCTGTTAACATGCTCAATTGGACCGCAATTAACGCCACAGAAATCGACCAACCGGCGTGTTTTATTACATCAGATGGAATTTTATATGTGACAGACAGAGCAAATCGTGACTTAGGTTCCAGTTTCCAAGCACTTGATCTGAACGAAAAAAAAAATCACCTTTGGCGTACTGTCACTGAAGTAGACGGAATAGAAACTGATAATTTGTCATTTACGAAGTTCATTGTTGTACAAACCTCAGAGGGTAAAGAGGTGTCGCTTATTTTTGAAGGGTTTCAGTCGAGCAATGAGCCGCCTATAGAGAACTCGACTTGGGAAGCTGTATCCAAACGGGTAAGTATGGAAATAATAATAAAATGAGGGATTCAAAAGAAAAAGTTAAGAATGTACTGAGGCTAATTTTCTAATTTTCTTCTCTCACTCCTAACCAGAATGGGACTAACATACCAAACCAGCAATTTACGTTTGCACGATTGGCCCATAGCGATGTTTTCATTGTAAGCTAGTTATATTAAAGAAGCGCATACTATAATACGTAATTGTAATTAATTTAGTTCTACCAAATTTTTATATCTGATTTAAGACTTATTACGGAAATGATAGCATAGCCGCATTCAACACAACCCAAGATGCTTGGGTTACTCAAGTCAATAACGTAACTAATGCAATCAACGGTCAGTTCTTCGTTGTACTTGCCAACGAACTCATCAAGGAACCCATCAGCATACCCGTAAATGAACCAATCAGCGCACCGATCGACCAACCCATCACCATAGCTGCTGCCAGCGGACCCACCAACGAATCCGACAACGGACCCACTAACGAATCACCCAACAACATCGGGCCCACTAACGACTCAAGAAACAACGGATTCAGTGATAGCAACCCCGGACCAAAGTCTTTTCTTCAAGGAGTGTGGCTCGCCTGGAGCGCCAGCAACGGACCCGATAATGGACCCAAAAGCAACCCCGGACCAAAGTCTTTTCTTCAAGGAGTGTGGCTCGCCTGGAGCGCCAGCAACGGACCCGATAATGGACCCAAAAGCAACCCCGCAAATTCTTTTCTTCAAGGCGTGTCGCTCACCTGGGGCCCCAGCAACGGATCCAACAATGGACCCGATAATGGACCCAAAACCAACCCCGGATCAAATTCTTTTCTTCAAGGCGTGTCGCTCACCTGGGGCCCCAGCAACGGATCCAACAATGGACCCAAAACCAACCCCGGACCAAAATCTTCTCTCCGAGAGGTGTTACCGACAATTATTACTAGTGGAATTTGAATACTAGTGGTTTTAGTATTCACAGTTTTGGGCTTGTTGCATGGCCGGATCAGAAGTGAGGGAAACGATGAGGAATTGTCAATCGTGGAAACAGGAACAATAGTATCTTTTGATTTCCCAACATCTCCAACTTCACATTATACGGTGGAACTGAACTCCACTCCCCCTCCACCATCGCGACTTATAAACTGGCTCTATACTCGATATAAAGTGAAACCTAGCACATTCACTGCTTCATCCACCTCTTTGATACTTCCATCAGCTCCATCAGGTACGATTATATTCAAGTACAAACTCAGCGGGAGGCCAACGTACGGCGTCAACAATGCTGTTCGTCGTGCAGAGGGTGAGACTGTGGGTCAAAACTTGGCCGTAAAGTTTTTCAAAAAAAAAGATTCATTCGAACGTGAGGTTGTCATGCTGAAGTATCTTCAATCGGAATTTGTTTGTGCATTGCGGGATGTATTCGATATTTCCAATCCCACTGATTGGAAATATGTTACGGTCATGGACTACTATCCTAAGAGCTTGGATAACTTTATCGTTAGCCGTACCGAGACTATGACTGAAGTATATGTGAGCGCAGTGGTACAGTCATTAGCAAAAGCAATCAAGTATGTTCATGATCACAGAATAGTGCATCTGGACATTAAACCGGGAAACTTTGTCCACGAGGTTGGAGATTCGAGCAAGTGGAGATTGATTGATTTTGAGGCGGCGAGGGTTGATGGAGAAGAAGATGTTGATAGCACCACATTAAGATATGCTTCACGTAAGTAGTGAGATATATGGAGATGTCATAATTGTATTCTTTAACATACAAACTTATCATTTCTCTCTCCACCTAGCTGAGATAATTAATGCGGTTACATTGCGCACTAGTATTAAAGCAAGTAAGTCGATGGATATGTGGTCGTTAGGGTGTACAATTTACGAAGCATATACTGGAAGTCCTCTCTTTCCGAATGAGGAAGAGGCTTCTTTTAAATTATCTGAAGCATACAACACAGAGTACTTGGAATTACCTCTTGATAACGTGAAGGATATTCAAGCGAGGCACGTGCTTGAAAAATTGTTAGTCATTGACCCTACGAAGAGAGCTAAAGTTGATGAAATTTTGAGCATATTTGAATGACGGACCCGACAGTATTCAGGTATATACATGCTGTTGTCTGTTACCGAACGCTACCTTGTGCAAACACTCAATTCATATGTTTTATTATGCTGATTTAGAGATATACAATCTGCAGTCAGAATCCCGCTGAGGAAATCGAACATACTAAACTGGAATACGAGCGTTGCCCATTCCGACGCGCCAGAAAGCCCACTAATATGATATCATCCCAGTTCGATGTGGTTGTGAGTAGTAAATCTGATGCTAGAGGGATGCGCTCTCTCCTGAATGTTTATGTCATTACCCAGAAAAAAAAAACGGTTTGTAAAGGTCTTAACTGACCACTGACCATATAGCAAACACATTTCACTGACCATCTTGGTTGCGAGATATATTTTATTCAATGACGTTTCGATATTTCAAAAAAAAAAAAAGAAAAAAGAAAAAAAGAAAAGCAAACTAGAAACGGATGGTTTGCTACAGTACAGAATGAACCACTCAATAAATAATTTGCGCAGGTTCTACACTGTGGATTTAAAACGTTTCTAGCTAATATTTATTACAACGGTGATGGTGAAATTTGTAATAATTGCGCGCTATTCACACATAGAAATCACGAGTTTACAATTCATAAAGATTTGATGCAGCTAATATGACGGCAGAATGTAAGGAAAGAAAGAAAAGACGCGTTCGTAAACATGCATGGAAAATTCAAAGAAAAATGCTTTATACGTAAAAGAGGTTTTTTGTATATAGGGCATTATTTTGTACTGTTAGAATATCGTTTTGATAGCCTTCAATTGTAGGTTTAGACAGTAAGAGAATTGTAATCAAGCTTTCTACGATATCATTAGTGCATCCCAGAAGTCATAGTAATAGCAGTAGTGTTGAACAATTTAATTGACTCACTGTAGAATGTATGTCAACATACATATTTATAAACACACATCTTGCAAAGCAGTGATTGTCACTGCTTTAAACAAGTATTGAAAGTTCGTTCTAGCAAGTCGTGTCTCATTGATATAATTGTTTTCACTACTATCTGGGTTTCCTTTGCGGTATAATTGATCCCACAGCCCCAACTTTATCATGCGAACATATGAATAAAGTTATCATTTCTTTCTTCGGAAAGAGCTTAACATTGTCGTTTTTTGCTGGTAGTACGATTATGATCGCTATGGGAACATTAGTATTAGTATGACGACCACACAAATGTTTTGTCAGAAACTTTCGTCCGGCTATCAGTCGTCGTTTATACCCATCTTCGTACTTTGCAAAATGTCTGTGCAAATCAAACCTCGTATTTTGCTTACAAAAACTCTCTCAGAAGACGCGCAAAAGAGGATAGAAAGTTTCGACGACATTGAGCTAATACATTGGAAGGATAGTAGTGTCATCCCTCGTAGTGAACTGTTGAAACTAGTGAAAGGTAAGAAATGACAGAAATCATAAAGAAGGATAAGGGAAGAACAAGGAAAAGAGCGAAACGTAAGTGAGAATTAGGAATCGAAGTAATTTTCTTTTTCTCGGAAATTGGTGTAATTAATTAGAAATCGTCATCAGTCAAAATTGTCAAATCAAAGTGCTTTTGGTTTTTTTTCAGGCGTCGACGGCTTGATATGCACGGTCACTAACAAGATCGATGAAGAAGTGATTGAGACAGCTGGAGATCAACTAAAAGTTGTGTCTACGATGTCAGGTAGCATTAATATTATCGTTGACGTATGTTATTATCTTTTGTCTCATCCCACCGCATCAATGCTTTCCCCATCGTTACTTGAAATCCCTTCTGCTAAACAAAAGCTGGATATGACCACATTTCTATCCCTGCTCTCAAATCTCGCTCCATTCCTCTTGGCCACACGCCAGATGTCTTCACCGACGCAGTGGCGGATCTAGCTGTCCTCTTGGTGCTCGCAGCTGCCCGTCGTCTTCGTGAAGGCATCTCCGCTGTCTATAACGGTGACTGGAAATTATGGTGTCCAACACGGCTTCTCGGGTGCCAACTCACCGATAAAACCATTGGAATAATTGGTTTGGGAAGAATAGGGTTGGCTACAGCAAAGAGGTTGAAACCATTTCTGGGTAGCAGCGGAAGGATAATATATGCGGGTAGAACTGTGAAGAAGGAAGCAGAAGAAGTCGATGCAAAAAAAGTAGAATTTGATGTTTTAATTAAAGAGGCAGATGTCGTGATTATTTCATGTTTTCTGACCGAAGAGACGCGTGGGATGTTCGACTACGAAGTCTTCAAAAAGATGAAGAACAGCGTAGTATGTTTAATTCGATAATTTATGTTATGGGTGTCGCTTGGAAATTGTACTTTGTAGTTGCTACTCACTTCCATTGGCTATTTGTATTCTTACCCTAATGTAGATTTTAGTGAACGTAGCCAGAGGGAGTGTGATTAACCAGCCTGATCTGGTGCGTGCACTGTCTGAGAACCGGCTGGGTGCTGTTGCATTGGATGTAACTACACCTGAACCACTTAGTCCCGATGACCCGTTGTTAAAGTTTGAGAACGTAACGGTAATGCCTCATATTGGTTATGCGACAGCAGAAGCAAAAGCAGCTCAGGGGAATATTGTTATTGACAACCTATTAGCAGGAATCAAAGGGGAGAAGTTACCATATCGAGTGGAGTTTGATTAACCTGGCAGCATTAACTTCACTTGCACGTGGAGAGATATTAGATTTTTAGTCGAGAATTTATGTTCGTTTACGCATAGTAATTCACAGATATTTTTAAGAACAAGAATCATTCAGAATTTATTGAACAGAATATTAAACGGCTAGGCTGTCAATATTGATGCAGATAAAAGTCAACCTATCTTGTAGTCTCAAGGCTCACTATCCAATGAATACAAATTATACGCCTTATGAATTTGTCTTTAAGCAAAAATCAAGAGCAAATTTGAGATTGACAACTGAATCATGTCTATGATAAAATGTTCTTTACAAGAGTTGCATAAGGTTTCGTGCTTGACCTGATATTTGTTATAGTCACGGTGCATATCGTTTGGCTGCTCCCCGATAACATAAGGTAATTCCCGTGCACTCTGAATCGGTATTAAAGTCTCGATGGCTTTAATAATCTGTGGCTCCCTTAACGTGACGTAATTTAGTAAATCCCCCACGAATTAAAGCGTTAACATATAAACGGCTTTGGGACTTTAAACGTGCATTTCTCAAAAGACAATATACCATTCGGCTGCTCGGCCAAAAGGAACCGAAACATCATTATCATTACTGTAAATAATTTGATTTTCGTAAAACATTCTTAACAAGCGAAGCGATGAAGTAAATCCAAAATTAAAACGAACTAATCTTAATCAAACGAAAGTCTTTACGCGAACGGAACTATGTTGTACGTGCATTATATAGTATAATCACTAACTCATATTACGCGTCACTATAAATAAATTATGTGCCATACCTTATTTACATATTTATCAACAAATTAGGCAGAAAGATATTATATTCGACGTTAATTGCAATCTTATCATCCCCATCTACGGTGAGTTAACGATTTTGTTACTAGCTAATAGATGCATTAATTATAAAGAAAGCATTGTATCTATATTAATATAGAGGCTGTATAAAATGACACAACGCAAAAGAAGTTATGTCTGACACCATGGATTAGTTAGAATATAGCCATTAGTTCGAATATAGTCATAATTAGCTAATACGCAACGGGTAAATCTCACGTACCAGTAAAAACGCGGATGTATCAAAAACGCAACCTAAATTTGGTGTGCTTGCCGATCTAAATTTTTGCAGCGCGCAAGATGCGCAGCTAACACATGGGAAATTTGCGTTCTTCATTGATTGCACCTACGAGTGAACGCTAAAGGTGCACACTGCATCAACAACATATAAATAAATAATTTATACGTTCTAAACATGGACCAACTCGCCATCGCTCGTCAATACTGGAGAAAAATATCCTGATGCCGATGACGACGACATTAGGCTGGAACTATCAGAAATTCCTTAAGAACAAGAAGGCAAGCAAGTAATGAACACGTTATTGGGAGGATAATTAGAACGTATCAACGCTATTGCAAGAGAGGCAGTCTGGATGTTATTAGTTGGGGCAGAGCAGAGTCGTGGTAGATCTGGATGATGCTAATACGAAAACGAGACAAGAAACAGTATGGGTTAGTAGAGGAGCAGTGGAGAGAGGATAGTCTGTCACATGTTTATTAGGAGCATAATCGGATGCTGTTCTAGTTACAATGTCAGAATGGAGAACAAGACTTTGAATGATATGCCATTCCATAATAATGCTTTTTTTTTTTGCAACAATTAATAACGTAATTTTTTCCCCTTCTTTTTCTTCTATGGTTATGTTGAAAGGTTGAGCGTCAGACGAAGAGGGCCCCCCGCGAATGAAGTGCGATCCACCCCTGCGAAATGAATGAACACGGTCCCCCATTCCCGCGAAATAAATGAATGCGGTTTTTATACGTGCTGACTACAAGGATGTTGGGTTGCTTTGGCGGGTTTCCGGAATATTTGGAAGCATGCGGATGCCGATGGAGTAAAGATGAGGACATATATATATGATACAATGCATCGGTAATGTCTTTATTATTATTATATTGCTCTATATCACTTGGTTAAAAATATATTTTTATATGCATAACATTAAGTGAATTTTCGCTTAATGAAAAATATCGTTACAAAACCTCACAGATCAAATCCGCCCGATTGCCATTTTTATTTGCTGAAATTGCAGAATTTTTGAACTGTTATATGCTTTAATAGTGAGTATTTCTCATGTATATTAATATGTAAATTTCATCAATGTAACGAATGTAACGATAAATTAAATCTTTAGGATGGGCTTGAAAATCAAACACGAATTAAGGTTATCGATCATGTGCCTAAAGTTCGAGACTGGCTTAGGTTCCGGACAGGACAATATTCCAGATGGGAAAAACGCGTTTGCTACAACAATTTGTGGAAGCTGGGAGCATGCTGCTTTATATTAATGTCAATGATCCAGCATGTGGATCATATGCATGACCACATTATGGATTACTACTAGTTGATAGTCAATAACGGGGTACGAATCAACATTTAGAATTTGTCAATACTAACTACCGTGAATAAGTTATCATAGCGAGAGGTGCTTATTCACGATAGAATCGTCAACTCTTGTCGAATGATGGGGAAATTATTACGTAAAGTATAATCCTAGAAGCGTACTGCTATTTTGTATACTCACGTAATGAACTGTGAATGTGGTAGTATACGGTATACACGTACGTACGCTTTATCGAATTTACAATTATTATTTTTTGCAGATCAAACGTTGAAATGTTATATTTCTCAAAAGTTTCGACCAACATTCCTCAAGCACGAAGTTGGCTACGAGCGTCGGTACTATAAATCTCCAGCTTGAAGTTCGTAATAATATGACAACATTTGTAGTACGGGCCAGGCAATATAATACAACTTGCAGAAGCTGATATACAAGTCCGTCACAATTCTGATAAAAAAAATCTTCATGGAAGAACAAAGAAGGCAAAATTGGCTCGAAAGTATCTATTGTCAGCGAACTAGATTTATCTAACAAGCTCTATTTAGAGCTTCACAACTTTGACTTTTTATGTCTCCTCAAATTGCTCCGACCAATCAAATATTCATGACCACGCGACCCCAACCCTTTGTCAGAAAAAGGACACTCATGTACAAATCACTTTTTGACAATTTGAAAACCACCAACCCTCCCGCAAAACAAAGTCGAACTGATAATACCATGAATCCAACATCTTCTCTTAAAAGCCAAGAACACTGATTCTGTGACTACAATTGAGAGTAATTGTGATTTACCAAAAAGCCATTAAGGCAAGAAAAAAAAAGTAAAGCGCCCAAATAGACAATTACGTTCAAATATGTCAAACTAAATGCAGACTTAGCATCAACAAAACTAAACTTACCCCCGCATAAAGAGTTATAACCACTTTTTTATATGTCAAACGTTATCTTTTTTCCTGACTAAATGGTAGTATAGACGTAAAAGATGACGTATTCCTCCGAAATTTCCGCTCAGTTATACGACCTACAGTCGAGATAAAATAAATATCAACGAAATAGCGTATACGATACGAGATATTCGTAATTATTCAAGAATTAGCACTAGTAAGATTACCGGTTGACTCCGTTGGAAGACGCTAAATCTCAAAAAGGTTGCTCTCCTACGTGTAACGTCACGACAGTATACTGTATAAAATAAAATCAATAAACACTAAACTTAATGATTGCTGTTATAACGTAGACAAAAATTATTGCTATCGTAAATTACAGTGACTTACGCTTATCAGCAACAAAGCACACAAGGGGCGAATTAAAATTTTGTTCTAGTGATTAATAGGCGAAATAATGAAAATAATTATGTAATGCATGGCGATCATCATAGCGGTAATGGAAACAATTATGTAATGCATGGTATTCTTAGATGAAGAAACACGAAAATTATGAATAAAAGAAAAAAACACAAAAGCATACGCAAATAAGGATGACTTAAAATTATTTTTATTTTACGAAAAAAAAAAAATCAATAATCGTAGTTATTTTCATTTAATGGGAGTATTGTTTAAAAAAAGCATTGGCTAAAGTCGCAAGTAACGAAGAAATTTTAAAACAGTGACAGTATGTGCATAGGAGACAGCGATGAAAATGTAATTAGCGTTAATAATTCTACTTTAATTATATTGACCACAACAAATAAAGGAGTAATTATGCATGCCGCTATTAACTAGTAGTTAATCTATTGTAAGTGCATAGAATTTCAAAAGTGTATACTGAAAATATAAATCCATTTCAAGCCTTTTTTGATCCAAAATAAAATATTTCGTTAATGAGTATCAGCGTCTGTCTACGTCTATGAGGAAAAGACTTCTAACTACTAAGACGTGGTAAATGAATCAGAGGTAAATAACTTTTAAATATTATATTATAAATTTCGGTCAAACTCAAACATGGGAATGTTCAAATTGACATAATTTCACTGTAATAGTAAATAACTTGTACTAGTATGTTGGAAAACGTTTTATTCAGACAGATAAACGAGTCAGAAAAGAAACAACACTGCATACCTGTTTTCAGATGTCAATCATTGAAATCGCGCTTACAATAATTGATTTTGTCGCATACTTTTGACTATCGAGTTGCAGCTATACGAAATGCGAATCAAACTCAATAGATGTGCCAGGGTTAGTCTTTTACAACAGCAAGTCAAAAACTGTAAGAAACCATTTGTTAGTGCGTCTCTCGACTAGTGGCGGAGACCAACGTGTTTGTATGTCCAATTTGTCTCTATCGTTACTGTAAGCGATTTAATATGTGGAAAGTTTGACCAAAAAAATTTTTCTTTACAATATAACATTAACGTGGGTCGATTCCGACTGGGGCTTTGCTGTTCACAGGCAATAAATTGCGTCGATGCGGACTATTAGTCAAATAATAAATTATACCGCGTAAAGCCGGTGTAATAAGTTAACATGTCAATTGCTTTTAGACATATTTTGGTTAAATCAATTATACAATCGATGAACTGAAGTATTACATACACAACGAAGCGTTAGCTGCTGGAAGATGAAGGCACTAATATAATTATTTATTAATAACTGAGTATAGTTAGCAAAATCTACAATAGAGCGGCACTATAAGTGTCCAAATGTCAAATGTTCGGTTATAAATGTCAATGAAAACCAATTACTGTATCTATTACACGTTAATTGTTATAATATATCAATGTTCATGATTTCCTCGTAATAAGAACTTTTCCTTGCAACTCTTACAAACCCATCTCCGGTGTCCATCGTTCATGGTAATACTACTCAATCCACCATATTCGCGCGAACGATCATTCTTATCCAAGAACGCTTTAAATTCACGCAGTGCAGGACCCTGCGCACATCTCATGCGATCGAGTGGATCTTCTAGGCCAGCCAGATCATTTGCAAAAGACTCATCCGTTTTGAATTCGTTAACAATTTCGCTTACGCTTTTGAAGAATTCCTTAGAGTTAAGCAGTAATCTGAAGTCGCCACCTATACCATGCAGGAATTGCAGCGCTGGAAAGAAACTAGCAACTTTCATGAGCTTGGCCAAGATATTAAGGTATGGCCCAGCCTTGGCAAGAAACTGTTCCGGATGATATAACTGTAACAAAGATATATCAATATTGTTAATAGACGTGAATTATATTGAGTACATCGCATTTGACATGTCATTGGACAAAATATACCTCGTAACCAGGATGGTCAGTGAAGTGGGCTTCCTTGTTGTTAGCGGCAAGACCTTCACAAAGAATGCGGATTACAAATTTTTTCCTTCCCCAAGTGTTTGGTTTAAAAATTTTGCCAGACACCTCCCCTGGTAATAATATGAATAGTCGGGGCACTTTCGCATCTGTAACATCAGATATACTATTCACAATCTTATTAGTAGCCTCTTGCACGCAGGAAACAACAATGTTCGTATTCTTGTTTATGATCTCCTCGTTAACTTCTGCCCGTATATTGCGTATCTTTAAGTTAATATAAAACAAGGTTAGTGTTTGTACGCTGCCCGCAACTGATAACAGCGATCAATAATAGAACTGATTATACATACCTGAACACTATCGGCACCACCAGTCAAATACGCCCCTCTTAAAATTTCCTCAATTGAAGCTCTCTCTGTAGGATTAATAGCTAACAATTTCTTGAGCACGTGTCGTGCTTGAGGATCCGATACGTTTTTAGAGGGAAATTCAAAGTGCTGCATGCAACCTGTGTCAAGTAATGCAGTTCTAGTCTCATCATCATTTATGAACAGAGGTTTTCCGGCAAACAATTCATATATCGTACACCCAAATGACCACATGTCCATCGAAGTATCTGCTTTAATATTAGTACGCTGTTTGCTCGCTTTGATTAGTTCAGCTATATTAGAAAGAAAAAAAATGTCAGCATGCTATGAAATTAAAAATTCTTTCAAAGACTTGATAGTATTTATAGGAACTGCTCGGTGTGCATTACTTACGCGGAGCATATCTTAATGTGCTGCTACTAACGTTTTCTTCTCTATCGACTTTCGCTGACTCAAAATCGATCAATCTCCACTTGTTCTCAATTCCATCCTCGCGTACAAAGTTTCCCGGTTGAATGTCCAGGTGCACTATTCCCTTGTCATGAACGTATTCTATAGCTTGAGCTAATGATTGTACTATCACTCTTATGTTTAATCTGTTAATTTTATCCCTTCTTTTAAGAATAAAGACATCCAAGCTCATAGGATAGTAGTCCATAATCGTAACATATTTCCAATCAACAGCATTGGAGACGTGGTATATGTCATGCAACTCACCAACAAATGGCGATCGAAGAGACTTTAACATCGTAACCTCGTTTTTGAATGAATCATAGTCTGAGAAAAATTTTATCGCCACGTCTTTGCTTACACTCACGTTCTCTGCGTACCGAACGGATTTGCTGACATCGAATTCTGGTTTCCCTTTGAGCTTGTACCGGTTAAATAGAATAGTACCATCTAAAGCTGATGGAGAAACCGAAGAGGTAGATGGAGATTCAAATACAATGGGGACCACTTCTTGAGTACGGAGCTCGTTTGCACGTGACGTGGGGGGAGTAGAGTTCAGTTTCACCGTATGATATGATGGCGGAGTGGAGAGAGTAGGGTTCAATTTCTCTGCATGATATGATGGCGGAATGGAGAGAGTAGGGTTCAATTTCTCTGCATGATATGACGATGGAGTGATGGGAATAGAGTTCAGTTTCTCTGCATGATATGACGATGGAGTGATGGGAATAGAGTTCAGTTTCTCTGCGTGTGACGATGGAGTGATGGGAGTAGAGTTCAGTTTCTCTGCGTAATGTGACGATGGAGTGATGGGAGTAGAGTTCAGTTTCTCTGCATAATGTGACGATGGAGTGATGGGAGTAGAGTTCAGTTTCTCTGCGTGATGTGACGATGGAGTGATGGGAGTAGAGCTCAGTTTCTCTGCGTGATGTGACGATGGAGTGATGGGAGTAGAGTTCAGTTTCTCTGTATGATGTAAAGCTGTAGACGTGTTAAAGTCGGG
>CAJVPJ010000703.1:0-18750 GCA_910592205.1 Paraglomus occultum | reverse complement strand
GAAAAAATAGATTTTTCATATGTTTTACTATGTGATCGACAAAAATTACGTAGACTTTTGTCCAGTGAGTGTATATTTGAAATACTGGTTTATTAACTTTTCTGGATCCTAGCCGTGCAATCATTCTTGTGCCGGCATTACATTGTCAAGATTAAATGCTGGAGACATTTCCGTGCCATTTCACTTCCAGTAGTTGTTAGATTAATATCGAGGTTAATGTTTTTGTAACTCGTTTATATACATGGTTGTAGTCTTTATATATTTAAGAACAAATTTCGTAATTTAGTTTTTCGTAACTAACATAAATTTGATTGGTTGTTTATTATTGTGATTTTATGGACATGTCATAACTCCAGTTGTATGTTCGAACTAAACGGTTTACTTCCGAATTTTAAAAAAAGACGCAAAGAAAAACCAACACCAGCAAAAGCAAACACATGTCCAGTATACTAGGTTGAGAAACCTGGTACAAAGACAATAATAGAAAGCTACCGAAATATAAAATATTATATTAATAAGTTTATTTAATTTTCCTAAATATGAAGTATTAATTATTTTTAATTAATAATGAAATACTTGCTCTACTGTTACAAAGATTTCCATCGTGTTATGCCAGGCGATGATCTCGGTACGAGGTTTGACAGAATACGAAAGAGTATCAGCGTCTAAAACTGCGTACTCTTAATTACTACGAATTATGCATGCCACGATACAAATGTAAAACGAATGTTAGAGGCAATGCAAATCTCAAATTTAACCAAGGGATTGGTTCCGGGGGTGTTTGCTTGCAAACAAGCTGCCATTCTCTTTCGGTAATTTACTAATATGTCCAGATTTGCACCTCACCTAGAACAAGCGTGGTTTATATCAGGGAAGAATGTTGTGTGACTAGCCAGGCATGGCAGCTATGGACTCAAAGTTCTTGGACGACTTGAATTTTTACTTGACAAAAACGTTGCATTGCTATTTCTTTACGAAGATTTTACACATCAACAAAACAGGCAAACAAAGTCTACGTGCCAACTTTTCATCTGTTCGAGACTCCCTTCTAGATGCGTTTAAAACACGAGTCATAGTTGGATTTGGAAAAAATGCCAAGAATTATTTTAAGCCTGAAGAACATATACGAAGAATTCGTTGACTATGACGATGATGTATAGAAATTGTTACCAAAAAAATTTGGTATTGTCATGTTTCAGAATACAATGTGAGTTAAAAAGAATAAGAAATGTATATGTTATATTTGGGGAGAATGCACCGGATTATATCCATATATTACTCCCGAAATAATTCTATTTTACACCGCAAAATATCAATTCTTTAATGTTTAGCTCGATATCATTGTAATTGCAGTGATTAACTTATCCCTAGATGATGGAATTTCATAAAAGTTAACATTCTCTATGTTTTGCAGCAACAAGGTCAGGTCAGGTTGTGTTTAAAAAGAAAAAGTTTAGCTAACAGAATCGTCATTCTAGAACTTTCCTTCAAAAAAGGTGTTGCACGGGATATGATTGCAACTTAGTCTGTAATAATAGCTGTAGGATAAAGTCTTACAATATTCGGTAATTTGCCAAGGATAGCAAACTAAGGGGTAGTGGCGTGCAGCAAAAAGACAATTGATCATTTTATGACACGACGTCGATATGAAGCATATACATCATTTATATTAATAAAGAACTTGATGCAGATTTTACATAGTAATAGGCGCCGTGAACGGAAATTATTCCGTTAGTCGACGGATCTGCGAAACATAATGATAATGTGATATACAGTACGATTGTCACTAATAGCGATCAACTCGCCCTATTGCGGATTATCAGTAAATGTCCACTTGGGGTTACATTTGAACTTATCGATAGTATTACTGTTCACTAAAAAGGTTTTATTGCACGGAAATCGAATTTAGTTCAATAATAATGAGTGCTATCTATAATGAATTATCCACAATAATATTGTATATGTATTAGTAGATCTAAGCCGATATAGAATGGGAAGGAGAGGAGGGAAAGGGGAGGCAAAGGGGAGGGGTGGGGTAAAAACCTGCGTAGATATCAACAAATAATCCCGAAATAATCAACGCCCCGCATTGACCAGAAAATACGATATGGGCATGTTTATGATACGGTAAACGAAATAAAGACTGTTTTTACAACGGCAGATAAAATAAAAAGTGAGAGTCCCCTTTATGTTAAAGAAAGAATTTTAACAAATTCTAATCTCATAAACATAAACCTCAGTTCCATTACCCTATCTGTCAACGGACAGATTACCCAGTATTAATGCAAGGTGGTCATGAGCGTTGTTATTTGTGCATCCATCATCGTAGACACATCCATAATCAGAGTTTCTGTTATCTAATTTTAGTTCATCCATATCTTCGTAATCATTAAATTTACGTTGACTGTCATAGCTATAATCCGTCCATTCGGTTCTCCTGTCCTCATATACAACATCAAAGCTTTCGAAAATGGAATTAAATTCATCTGCCGTGAGGATCGGCGATGAGTCGAAAGGCAGATTCTCTGGAGGCGATGGTGGCATTGGGGGAAAAGGCATGGTGTGGGATATTGTGTTTGATCCAAATAGTGCGTTAGAGTATTGTGGAGCCAGATGTGAATAGTCGTTGATGTTTATGTCATCCATTTGTTTGGGTTCATTCTCTTCTGGTGTCAGCGGGGGAGTTAACATACCGAACGTAGATGGTAATGTAGGTATATATGTGGAAGAAAATCTACGTGAGCAGTGGTTGTGCATATTACAGTTTGTAACGTTATATTCAGCATTATCATTTCTATGATCAATTGTCTTTGACTCGCAAATATCGTCTCTTCGTGTGTTTGTATTCATTTCTTAATATTGCTGGGTGATATTAGGTAACGTAAATCAAGGCTTCCGTTTATGTCGAGGGGATTCTCTCACTTCCTTTCTATTTTATCCGCAGCGAAAAGTTCTAAAGCTGGCTCAACTGTGTGTGACTGAGTAACGTATTGGGGACAAAAGCGCGGAAGTGTTATTTATATACAGACAGGTAAGATCACGTGCAATCGTATTTATACATGTATAAATGTTAATGTATATATGTATATATTAGATTACTTTGCGTAACCAATAATATAAGTTTTTAACATTCTTCACAAATGCCGCTAACAAAGAGACGTACACCGGATAACATCATGCATTGGTTTGTTGAGGAAAATATGGTAAGTGTAATAGAACAGCAATTTTTTTGGGGAAATATTGCTGTCCGGAATGAACATGGAATTAGAAGAAAAGATGGTCCGATAACATACAGAATATTAATATGGGTGGTGCAGCCTTTACATTAGCACCCGCACCGGGATGAAGGATAAAATAATAAAGGATATGAAGCATTTGTTTGGATTAGATCGGCGAAATACATATACACGTGACAAGATCGTTCAAAAATACTTGTTATCTAATTTCATCATTCTTGTTTACATAATCTGCTCACCGGTCAATCCCAAGTGGTGAGTGTAATCATTACCGTTTCAGATTACTGTTAAGATTTCTCTTATAACTCGCTCGATAGAAATCATCATAGTATAATTATATATATTTTTATATAACATTAATAATCTAAATAATACTGTTTTATTGTTTGCTTTATATGGAGAATACTTAACTGACCGGCATGACAATTATGTTGTAATCCATTTCTCGTATTTTCTTGTTACGTAACTTTAAATACACAGAGGGAAGGTACCGGCATATTTTTTCTTTGTAACCAAAATACAGGCTGATTAAATGGACCGAGAGTATGACAATTAAGCATTAAACGTCTGCTTTAAGTTTTTTTTTTAATCATAGTAAGAATTTGTGATAGCGAGCGGTAATCGCAGCTCGACGACTCTATGTAATTTTTGCGAAACGTCGATTTCTTAAATAAGAGTGTCTACTCATCGTAATGGTAAACGCAATGATATACTGAAGTCGAATTACATTTTCTGGATAAAGCCCCAATAGTCACTACCATGAACCATAATGCCTTTGAGTTGAGAATCCTTCCCTTCCTCACCATATGGTTATTGTGAAAGTTTATGTTCATTTAAATTAATTTCTGCGTAGATGAAAATAACAGAATATGGAAAGATTTACTCAGGAATGGCGTCATTTTAAAAGCGTTACGAGACGAGTTTAAAAAGATCATAGCTAAATTTAGAAATAGTAAACCGTTTTTAAAATTTTTCGTTTATTTTAATCACAAAACTTTCGATATTTATCGACATCAAAACGCTAGACCAAATTTTGGCTCTCTATTCAAGTCCGGTAAAATCCTACCACAAGATTCAACATTTAAACGTCCCGCCTTAAGGTTAAGGTCATGACCAAGCGGAAAACGATGGAAAGAGGTTTGAGGAAAAAGAATAATTTTGCTTTTGTTGTATTTATTTGCATTCAGTATATGATAATTAGACTGATATAACAAACTCAGCGTTGTGATACAGTTTGAAACAATGTTATATTTCTTTGTATGCAAGATTGAGTATTGATTTCTGATTGGTTGTAGGCATGGTTTCCAAACAGTCACAACGTTTACGCATAAAGTAAGTCCTAATGCAGAAGCCGAAACACCATGCGATGACCAAATTAGCATTTTAGAAGGCGGAGGTTGGAGTCTTAAAACGGGTCTATCTCGTAAGTTATTAAGTATCCTCAAAAAAGGCATTATTACACTGTTCTGCATTTTAAGGTCTCATACAAAATCGTGTGATACAAAAATGTCTGGGGTCCATTTGTATTAAGAAAGCCACTACGGAACCACCATGTGACATCCAACAAGTAACCTCCCTACCTAGACGGTAACAAACGCAAAGAACAGATAGAATAGTTCAAGGTCTCGTTAGTAATTTTGTACTCAAGCTTTGAGTTTGCGGTAATATAACATACATGTTCTTGCATATACACTTTTCTTTGCTCATTTACGCAAAACTATCAATAGTAAAATTGTCGTTAAGACCACGCAATTTACTCTGTTAGGTACGAATGCGAGCAGTCGGAAGACATTCCGACAGGCTAAAATGTAAACCACTTTCTGTTGCCCGAGGGCTGCAATAATAATCTTCCGGAAGTTGCGTCAGGGACTGATGCGCATGTCCAATGTATTTAGTAGTAAGCTTATATTAACTGATATTGGCAAGGTGATTATAACTAACAAAAACAGTTGCAGTCTCTGACAGCACTACTCTCTGCATATTTTGTTTGAATTGGCAAACGATAATGACGAGCTGCTACTCTGAGTCTATAATAAAAGTAAGCATTATGTATTAGTAATATGTTCTCGCTGGCGCAGACATTAACTTCTTTTGCCATAAAAGGAATCATATGCGACAAGCGCCCATTTTACTCACGTGAGTATAAAACTTTGTCAAACCCTTCGTATATTTCCACCACGTCAAGGTCGTGCGACATATGTATTCCGTCTAGATACCTGGTTAAGATACACATTAACCGCGAATTTTACTGAGCGAATAGAACTTTCGTTTTGCGTTGCTGGATGATTTGAGGAAGTGGAATCTGAAGATAGATAGGACCGTGGTACATCAGAAATCTTTGTGGCCTGAAGGGATTAAACAATATGACGAACGTCAAATACGTGAGTACCAATTCATATTCATTGCGGTCAACTATTCTAAATTACCGTTAATTAATTAAATCAAATTGATGAACGTTATTAAATTACGGAGAATCTGTCGAAAGTGAAACAGGATTGACTAAACAATGGGAGGCAATAGAAACCGGTGAACCTGATGCAAAGCAGAGTATAATGAATTAGATAGCATACGATCTCGTTGACGGTAATTGTAATCGTAGCATACTGTTCTACAAGAAGACGTCGTCCCCGTGGAATGACCGATATCCATGTTGTATTAATCATTTATATTTTCTTTATTGGATGTTTGATGTGCACTCTTATGTTATTGTTATAGTTTATTATTTATTAAAGACGAATAAACAGTTATTATTTTTAAATCCTTCATGTGTTTAGAATAACTACATCAAATTATGTTAATAAAAGAAGCATCATCGCTGGTGTGACAAACAGAAATGTGTGTGGATTATCACATCGCGAACTTCAAATGGGTCAATCCTAGAATACATACGCAAATTGTGTTCTGCTGCCCTGGCCACAAATTACATATCGATATGTAAATCCGGGACTTACATAGTGACGCAAATTATATACATCTTCACTTGTACTTGCCCAACTAATGCAATTGCCATAGGGAAAAGAAATGCAATATTATAGGTTTGCCTTCGATCCAATCGTTGCATCAACTGACGTCCGCTATAAATGCAGTAAGATTATCCATCAATTTATATTAACACGCATATTGGCAACATGTTAATAACTAAAAACGAACATATCTAATGCACTACGGTCTGCAAATTTGTTTGAATCAGTAAACTACAATGTACTCTAATAAAAAAAACAATTTATTTATTTTTGTTCAATATATTATTCTCTGGTAAAAAAAAACAATCACCGACGTAGCTAAAAGTTTTGAGAAAACGTATTCTCCCGTCAGCGGTTCCCGAGGTTGCACTTGCCATCAATTTTAGATAATTTTTCGTATCAGGATTATCATTTAATTCTTTCGGACAAAGTTATTTCCCTGACCGATAGTTAGGAAAACGTATACAAGACTGATAGTTAGCTTGTGAGTATAAATTGAGTAATTTAAGCGTCACTGATTACAATTGTCACATAGATTTATTCGAAGTAGGAATTATGGCCCCGCTCTCCCGGATATATTGGCTCGACACGTGAAGAAAGGTAATATTATCAACAACCGAAAGTGTTCAAGTTAGACAAACTTAACTCCAGACACATAGTTACTGCTAAGCAGAGCTCTGGCATATCTGATCCCATTCGAGAGCCCATTAAGTCTGTTTCTAATGCTCTATTTTCTGTTTGAAGTCCTTCCAAACTGTAAAATTGGGCTCGATAACTTAAAGTCTCGCGATATGACGTTTATAATGATGTTGTGCGGATCATATAGAACCAAGTGCATGTAGTAAAACGATCTCGATAATCATCACTATAGTCGGTAAATCGTTTTATCGAACAGAACATCATAATAATAATCATATTAAATTTAAACAACAATTAATCAAGGTTTCGATATCCTCTTTAACTCGTTCGCAACAACTAAAAGCAGGTGAATAATAGAAATATAATTAATAAATCACCTGATAAACCCTATAATCCTGAACAGTTTCCTGTTGTCAAATGCGGGTGTGCAGTTCACGAGTAGTAGATTCTTTCCTAAGATAGGATGTTTTGCTTAATATAAATAACAACTTTTACGCGACTCAAATGTAATCTTCGTTATAACAAGATCTCTCGATGTCCAGCCCGACGACTTCATCTTCCAATAGTGACTGTGTATAACGCAATAACAGATCAAGGAATAATCGGGGAAATTTTACTGAAGTACTTACTTTTTAGTAACAGGATTATATTATTGACAGGAGTTAATAATTGTCGTAAATGGATAAACTGGCAAACTCAAAGCACTCTTTACTTATGAAGATGCTATCAGCTGATGTAAAACCAAGTTTAACTTTTCGATTTTTTGAGATCACCATTAGAACTTTTCCAAAGTTCGCGTTTATCTTCCACAGCTTATTTCAAAGAATAATCAAAAAACAGTAGATATCAACCGAAATTGTAGTAAGTCAAAACAATATATTACTTCGCCACTAACGTAATCCGAACGGTAGAATTCATATAGTGTGGTTATTAGACGCGATGTCTGAACAAGCTAAAAAGATGCTCATACATATTCAAGAAGATGTTTCTGAAAGAGTCTTGGGGATCTATCGTTGTATAGAAAATTGTGGCACTACTGTGCCCGATGAATATTCGTAAAATCTAACGTCTTACTGCTTCTCGAGCGATTGAAATAGTCCCTATTTTAGCCCATCCACTACTACGATAATCAGGAATTATCGCGACACGTCACAGTCTTAAATATTAGCAAATATTAATACTATGTGCCATACGACGTACCGGGTTGGGTTGTGCGACACGTCAGGATAATTCAATATAGACTTCCGAATTAATCCCATCGGTAGGGAATAAAGGAGCAACTCGAACGGCGAATAATCGCCTAGTGTTAGTGTTAACCATGAATGTCCGTTAAATAAATGATAGGGTTCCCATTGACACAACCGTTGTGAGTAGTTTAGGGTCACAAATAGGAGAAGCCACAGCTCCGCCTGAAAGAGTTGACAATCGATTGCTCTCCTACGATTGTCAATCGACAATATCCTATACAATTTAATATAATCAAATGGTCAGCTCGATATGCCATTTTAACAACTAACTTTAGTTGACCATATTTTTTCAGTAATAAATATCTTATATCTTCAGAGAAAGTAAAAGAGAATACACTTGTCATGCAATCTCTCCCATCTCATCGACACGAGACTAATCATATCGCGACAGAGAAAACCCCTGTTGAAATGAACTACTCCCTCGTCTGACAAGATGTAATTCCCCATCATCGAATGGATTTAAGAAATCGTCATTAAGAAAAGAGAAACCACGAATTGAAATAAAATGATGTTACCTTATAATGAGAGCACGTGCAATGTGGACGGGAGTTGAGAATATGCAGTATGGAACCAGACAACCTTAATAGTCATAGAATCGAAAGTAAGCAGAATGATAATAAAAACGAAAAGATTGACACGTTGAGATAAAATCAGAACTACATCGTATAATCGTTGGTGAACCTCATCTGAAACACGGATTTGTATGGTAAACATCATTTCTGCTATTATACACAACGGTGATATATTATACTTACTAGCACTTTGGTAGAGTCCCGATACGTCTATCCTAACGTATGAGCTATAACCATGGGAAGAGGAAGTATAATCAACTGATTCTGGTAAATACCGGAGATAAGATGTTAACGTGGCCTCATCAGCCAGATTATGTCCTAATAGTGAGTAGGTATATGTTAGTACCAATTATCAACCAAATTTTCTCTCTAAGAAAACACTTGTTCGTATGCATCAGACAAAGTGAGAGTTTTGGAAATGAGTTTCTTCACAGTTTATCAGCAGCAGAACTGGTTTATTGAATTATCATCATTATGCAAAATTTTTTGGATTATCTATCAGTATTACACACCTAGGGATAAGAGAGAAAGTCCTTTCGAGGAATGAAAAACTGACTTGACTTTCTGACTTCTCATACTCGAACGATCTATTTGAAGTAAGGATGAAGTAATTTTAGAGCTTGATCAGGTATGGCATACAGTCTAAGTTTTACAGCGTAATATCAGATGGTAGTGCATGTTATTTGTTTCGCTCATCTCAAGATGATGTCGCATAGGTGTTGGAATATCTTCATTTAACAATTGAAAGCTCTTCAGTAATCTATTTACATAGTTCATAATGCACATACCCCGTCCGAATAGACTGATCAACAGGCTAACTACGCCACTGATACTGGTTTTTTTACCTGAAAAGCTAGAAAGATAGAATGGTAAATTAACGGCAACGAAGCAAACCCAAACTCCCATTTCAAAAAAATAACCATAACAAAAGGCATTATGGTTTTTATTTATCAGAAACGAGGAATCCCTAAATTTATACGCTTTGTCCACATAATAATTCAGGCTAATTTAACGTAAAGGCTCGTCATAATAAAAACCACATCAAAAGTAGCATCATATTACGTATACACGTACGTTCATCCACAGGTACACTGATATTCAGTTCATCATGGTAATTCTGTCTATTTCCCCTTATGAATCAGTTGTAAGGATATCAATAGCACGACGGATGAATTCATGATCACTTGGGATTAAGATAGAACGAGAATAATAAATGAGATGTAGGGGGTTCAAATTTTGAAAAGCCTTATCGTTATTTTAATTGGTCAATTTTCTGGGGACCATTAAAATTTGACAGAAACGCAGAATATTCATTATTTAGTGATAGACCTCATTACTCATGGAGTGAATACAAATAGAGTTAATAGAGAGACTGTCAAGAGCATGCAAATGGGATATTAATATTAGTAATTATAGCTGGTCTACAGTTGTAGTACTACAACAATTGAAGAGTTGAATAATACCTTTTTACTTTGGTACATTATTACAAAAAATTTCTTAATATCTTTGATGTAAACTTGTTGGGTAATTTTCTCTATTATTATCAATGATTAAATATATTTTTTCGATTTTTGCTAAACCAGTAATCGTATAGAAAATCTCTTGTTTCGTATTTCTTATAAATTAGATTACTAATCCCTTCAAACATTTAGAGTAAATTATCCATCATTTTTTTATTATATTTCTTATATAAGTATTCAACGATCGAGTATACAATCCTCCATTTATTGATATTACTAATGCTACCGTTCTGGAAATGTAAATATTTTCAATTTTTTTAACCCAAATATGTTCTGGTTTGCTATTCAAGTATTCACTTATGAGTCTTTGCCCGTTTTTACTTTTTTATCTCTTCAATATTATTTTTACATTACAAGTTTATTCATGAAGTTTATGCATCATTGTTTTGTACAGGAAGATAATCATAATGAGATTATCAAATTAGATAGACCAATTAAATACTATCCGTTGTAACGATTCTATCTGCAGATTAAAATTATCGGCGACGGCCAACGATTTGAGGCAACAAAGAACCGAATCCGAATCCAAAATTTTTATTTAATAAAATGGGTATTGTAATTTACAAATTGTTCGACAAACGAAGACCATTTTGCATTTATAATAAAAATTTTTTGAATATCATTATTGTGCTTATAAAGTTTATCTCTTCATTTAAATAATATTCAATTTCCTTCATTCTATTTGTATTTCATCATTATTTGATTCTTGTTAATATTATCAATCGTTAGAAATGGAATATCTTAGTGAGATTTGTTACCGAGTCGTACTCCAATACATGTAATTCCATAAAGTTGATGGTTCATACTGTCTAATTTACCGCGTATTGTTACTTTTGCTCCCATCGCGCCCCGTTGATGTGTTCTTGCCTGCAAGTATTGGCGATGTGACTGATGGTAAACAATAACCAGGTCTAGCTGAAAATGAGACAAGTCTAATACATAATACATAGTAAGGAACAATAAATAAGAGCATGAAACATTGCTAACTCAGACATTTAGCATACTGGTTTTCAAGCCTTGTGAAATAAAGGTGATTATACAGTATATGGTATTCACTATTGTTGGTATGCAGACTATTTTTACCATTCTGAATTATTTGCAAATGTCATTTAGAATATAAATTTGTAAACGAACTTGCATAACCATTGTTACTTACAAAGCTTTTGCTAGACCCAATACTCACTGGCTTGCTTTTTTCAAGTTTTGATTGTCACGGCAAATTCCCTACATTGAAGAGACCATCACATACTGTATCTTTACTTTCGTGGCTTTCATCAACTCTGCAAGTTTGAGATAGTCTATATACACCAAGGGTTGCCTTTGAACATTTGGTATGGATAACTTCATCATTCAGCGATGTGTTAAAATATTTTTGCAGATATCATTGTACATCTTATTTGTATTTAATGTACGCGTCTACAAGACCAGTAAATGTGATTTGCTCTCAATTATTTAATGAAACACTTAAAACGCGACTGCCTATTTACAATATTATTGTCTTTGCGTTCGTGCAACCACAGAATTACCATTCGGAAGAACATTCTGTGAAATGGTTTAATTAAAAATTTTTATTACGTCAGGTAGTGTTCTTACGTGTATTATTATTACACAATCACCAAAAATAAATACGCGTCAAGTCGGTTGATGTTAAAACAGACTAATGTAATGTTGCAACGAATAAAGCCTAACTTTGTCATCACTTGAATTAGAATTAGAATGTTCTATTACAGTATTACAGTTTGTCACTTTAACTTAAAATCCCGGTTTGCTGATCATTTCGATGCAATTAAATTACACTAAATTACCGTTTCGTTCATCCCTTTCGCGTGTCAAAAGAAAATGTCTGCCATTCTTCAACCCTCCAAGGAATCTATCATGAAGTTCATTGTAAAACATAAACAGAACACAGCAGTATGTTTATTTGATTTGAAGCAGGAATTTGGAGATACATGCGTGCAGTCGCTTGAAAATCTAGTAGGAGAAACTATTTTGTAAGTTTGATCACGTCTCGACTACAAACGGCAAGAGAATCTTTAATAAATATGGCGTACTTTTCAGAACAGAACGGAAGAGAAGAGTAGGATCAATTAATACGTGTGATAGCTTTGGTAAAAGCTCTGAGGATACTTTAACTATATATTATCTCGGCGAGAAAGCAAACAATTACGTTCATTATGGTCATGTTATCGGTAATTCCTGTACTGAGCATAAAGGCGTTAAGGTATCGTCAAGTATCCGTCCTTGCGTGTTGCAATGTGGCTATCACCTGCTTTTCACTGAAATTATTCTCGTCTCTCGTCTAGCGCAAATCGCTGCCAGAATCCGATATCACATCCATAGAATCCGATCCGAAAGCGCTGACTGAGAAGGTATGCCGTATATATATATATATATAGCCGATTATACTTCCACGCCACGTCTAATTTTAATGACAAGTTGAACTCTAAACGCTTCAATCAACATACGAGACTAAACCGATTTATGCAAAGACAGACTTTATTGCAGTCACAGATAAAATCTCTCGAGGAACGACTAAACGCGTTGAAAGCAGACGAGACAGAAATCATGAAACAATTCGAGTAAGCAAAAAACTTCAACTTGCAATTCGGTTGGCTTTATTATCCGTCTAGTGTAATTAAATGTCTATTCGAATGTGCTGTTGTTCATTTCCCTCCTCCAAGTAGAGAAACCGATATCCAAAAGATTCTCGATGCTCATTATAAACGAATACATGAATATAATGAAATAAAAGATGTTGGACAAATGCTGTTTGGAAAGGTGAATTTTACAAAAATCAAATGAGAATTATTAATACAACGACAATGTGTATTGTCCAAGTAACGTTATACCATGTCCAATTTCATGCAAAAGTGTGCAGAAATCGAGGGAACAACAACCAGAGAAATGTATGAGAAATTTGGCGTAGGTATCGAAGATTGAGAACGCTTTTGCAATAAGTTATGAAAGCGAAAATCTATAGTTTTCAATTACGGATGGATGTAGCTTGGAACGGATAGTAATGGTAAACGATTATCTAGTACAAAACAGACAACTTTGACTAAAATATGATTACTCAATCTCCCTGAAATCCTAAAGCGACCACTAATCCATTGAAACATCCGACAACGACATGTGCACGGTCCATAGTCAAAGCTGTAAAATCTTTAAAGCTTTCACCCTTCGCGTTCGTCGGATAGCGTAGATTTTTTGATCTTGCCTGCTCGTCCAAAAGCGTCAAATTCAACATGTTTGGTGTTGGATATCCATTGGTCGGACGCACCATTCGTCCTTTTTTTGAGTCAAACGCATATACGCGCGGCGAGCGTCCGTTCACGTTTGAAACTCCAGGTGGAAGGGGTATCGATGGTTGGAGGAAATCGAGAACAGACTCGAGATCAGTTGACAAGTAATTTTTGATGTACGCCCAGGCCACAATACCTTTATCAAATGGAGTTGAGTAGAGCAAGTCGCCGGTGGGCAGAGCATATACTTTGATTTCGTTGGTGCTGTGAGTTACCAGAGCGGTTTCCAACATGTGGAAATCATTGGCCTAGTAAAACCAAGTGCGCGTTCAGTAGAATACAAAATAGACCGGTTGCAGCGGAATAGAAAAGTTAAGGCAGAGACGGTGGTAAATATCTTACATCGGCTGATATAGTAACTACTTTCTCCCCCGTTGTCCAATTCCATACGATCAAGCTTCCGTCGAATGCACATGAAGCTACATACGTTTTGTTGAGACTAATACACCTAACTGCGCTCACATGACCGCATAATTCTCTTATAAGCTCTCCAGTTTCCATATTCCAAACAAATGATGAACTGTTACAATGCAATTGATTAATTGAACGTACGAACAACGGTTAATCCACCAAACACCCAATGTCCAGCCTCCCCCCCCGTTTGACCAAGGCGATCCCGTACCGGAAAAAGGTCGACGCAGCCACAATTTTTTCTTTTGGTAAAAAGTCCACACAGCTGAACGAATTACCCATCAATACTCGTTTACAAAGTCCAGTTTCTAAATCCCAAATTCTTACAGTGCGGTCGGCTGACGCAGTGACGAGGATATCGTCTTTCAATCTCACATCGCTTATGCGAGCATTATGACCTTTTAGTAGTTTGATGTATTTGACCTGTCCTTTATGCCAGTTTATTTCCCTACGGTAAAGCTTGCGGTAGACAGTCTCCCACTCTTCGTTGGGAATGTCTTTCGTTGGAGATGGGACTCCATCAGCAAGACTTTCGTATTTGTTGCGCCAGATAGTCCAGTCTTTTGTTAAATTACACCACAATTTGCTGACCTGAGTTGTCGAGTGAAAGAGAATGAGTTGTAAAAGATTAGATTCGAGGAACAATGTCGTGTTGTAATTCTAGCGCATGACATCGGCTTGTTTTAGGTGATCGTCGCCATATTCTATTGACTAAAACATTCCCCATGAAATTTCCCATCCTTTGTTGTTAACATCGAGTAAAACGCACTCTTTTATTTACTATCGACTATTTCCTGCAGAATAAGGTAGCCTTTCTAATACAACTATTGGAATGCAAATAAACGGAACCTAAAATTCAGGTTTGCGGGATACCAAATGAATAACTCGCATCGCCTCGATGCAATATTCCACTATGCATACACGCGTTCATTATGTCGAGCTATTCTCTTAAAGATACACTTTGCGCGATTAACATTGCATAGTTGAGATTGTTCCCCGGGATCAGAGTGCCTAGAGACTAACTCCGTCTAGCTCAGTTTGTAAGTAAGCTACAGTGTCCACTAATGACCTTGTATAACATGCAGTGTTTCTACTATTCTATCCTCGTAACTGATTAATACCTTTCTGCAAGCACATATATCTCTTGCTTCCAACTGAATAAATATCTTCACTGACAATTCGTGCGGTAATGCTCCAACAAGATCAAAGCCACTTAACCCTATTCGCTGTAGTTTTTGTTGGAGTATGTAGAAGTCATATGGATCACACCGATCGAGGATAGCGTTCAAACTATGAGACGTTATGAAAGAGTCAAAAACCAAAAGAATGATTTCGCATGTGTGTTATGCGTTATGCGATCGTGAAAGACTTACAACGTGTTTCGCTGCTTCCTGTCCAGTGTGGTGAAATTCGCCAATACCTGTTCGAACTCTAAAGGTAGGTCCATGTTGATTTCAGAATGTTTGAAACGGGACGTTTTCTCGAAACTCTAACAGAACTAAGTTTGTCCGCATAACTCGGAATGTGAATGGCTGTTGTCGATCTTGATACATTTCCATAAAAAGTAATAAATTTGACAGACTGTAAATCATCATCATATTTATAAACCATTGTTGTACATTCACATGGATTTTCGTTTTTGAATAATTCATAGAATGCGAGCTGACTTCTCATATATGCACCTCGAGTCTTCAAATGAATAAATGATAATGATGACACTTGAATTTTTTCACGGCGTATTATTATGATTATAGTCTTAAGTTATAAACTCTAACATGTACATTATATATTATGACGCGTTATTGCTAGGCCAAGTTGGTAGTCATTTCTACAGTTTTAAATACAAGGAGACCGTTACCTACATCAGGGGGTGTCAATATAAGCGTACTGTGAGCTATGGACATTTTTTTACGCGTGAAATTTATTTATTCTTGATGGTTATACAAGAAACACTTGCACGCACAAATGTGAGACACCGAGAATACGTGAGGCATTCCGAAGAATTTCAATCTACCGAGATGGGACGACAGAAAATGACTCGCCATGAAATTATCATACGAATAAGAAAGGGAAGGCTACGGCTCATCGGTTGATGCGTGACAATAAATTAAACTGGGAATGTAATGTTTTATTTACTTACTCATGTTCTAATTACTCACTAGTGTTCTAATGTGGACTTTTAAACATTGTCAGCGTAGTAATTGAATGGTGACAAGTTTTAAGATATGTTCTCATGCATGTTTAATTCTCAACAAAATACTGGACAAATTTGGCGATTTTGAAAACAATGCCATATTGTAAAAATACTCTCTGTTGGCAGATATAAGATATACTTGTGTTGAGTGAGCACAAAACACACAAACATCTTTCAAGTGTTTCGTAATACAATAAAGCATTGGTGCTGTATGGGACTGCAAGGGTAATCCGCCAAGCGTTACACATTAATTATTATAAGTTTATGAAATTGGACAAATATAGTTGTCACCATTTTTAAGCTTATTCAAATTTTAATAGATCCACCTGATGATAATCGTTATTATTATTGGTCGACAGTTGAATTACTAGTTATAATTTAATTAGCACATACATTTTATCTGAGAGATGATCTTATATCACAATACTGTATAATTAACCTTCTTTATTGCATCAATAACTATAATGATAATAAGTGATATAATAATGATAATGTGTCATATGACCAGCTCAACGGCAGTTGACTAGACAAACCAATTATCTGTTATTAACAACCAACTCCAAGAACTATGGATTTTTTTGCAAAAAGAAAAGGCGAAAGGCAAAGGAATGAGCAAAAGCAATTGTCGATCAGATGCTAAGATCAATAATTATTAATCAAACATACCTGTTCGTAGTTGATCGTAATCCATCCATCGTTATCAGTATCAAATCGTCTGAAAGCGTCCGTGAGCGTTTTCACAGTTACGCACGATTGCTAAGAAAAATATATAAAGTAGCCATTAATAAATAACGTAATCGCTTCCCAAACCGGTACGATCACTTGTAAATTTCTTATATCATTTCAAGCCTCTCTCGCCCTTCATGCCAAACTTACCACAAAGTTGTCGAATGACACATCCCCTCTTCCTGTTGGATTTTTTGTACCCCCTTCAAATCAGTTAATCCCACGCCATTCATTCACAGTTAAATCAAAAAGAACAAATCTTTTTTTCCTCCTCTTTCACTTACACCCGTGCCAATCAATTGGCAATCAAAACTTAAGATTTCGTCTTGGCGATAGAGTAAGAATTCAGAAACGAAGAGGTCCATTACTTACCATGTTTATCATACTTCTTAATTAAAAGGTTAATGAAGTTGTCGCTCAAATTGTAGCCAAATGACTTGAGAGCTGTTTTAAGTTCTTGGAAGTTGATAGTTCCGGACTTGTCGGCATCAAAAGTCTGGAAGCAACGTTTCCAGTCTTCTATATATTTCTGCAGACGTATAATTAATTTAGTAAGACTTTCACACTTGATGCTAGTAGTATCAACTAAGTAATATTTCTCACTTGATGATCGCCTAGTTGAACCCATTATTGATTGAAATAGAACTTACCCAAAGACCAGCAAACTCGCTGAAAGTAATTGTGCCAGTATTATCTAGTGATGAAGACAATCAGAGACGCCTCGTCAGATTTGTTTTATTGTTTCAGACGTAAGCGATGAAATCATGCGATCAATATCCATTTGATCCCATTCGCACAACGCAAACTCAATTAATATCTGTCTCTATATTTTTCTATTAATGATAAACAATTACCGGTATCAAACATGTTCATCATCATTCGCACTGTTTCTATGTTGAAAGGGCTCCAGTCACCTGTGAAAACAATGTTATGTTTGAACATACACGTTTGTTATCAAACATTGAATACACTATCAACGCCATGTCAACGCATACCATTAATTAGAGCCTTTTGTAACTCTTCTGTGGTCAGAGCGCCACTCTTATCTGTATCTACAGCCTGGAACCAAAAGTACAGCTGTGGGTCTGCGCCTGGTGGAGGACCACTCAAGGCTTGGGGACCGGGACGACCTACCGATTAAGAAACCTAGTCATTTAACGCAAGCTCCAAACAGTTTTCTCAACTTTATATACACTTACTCGCTGGAGGCGGCGGGCGATATTGCTGTCCGTAGGCTTGTTGTTGATAACCATGACCATGCTGAGGTGGTGGTGCAGCACCGTAATTCGGTGGGGGTGCACCATATTGCTGTTGCTGTTGATTGTAAGGATAAGCCATAACGACAGTATATGTGAAAAGAAAGGGAAAAGGAAGGAACTCGAAAAGTCGTCAGATTTTTACTTCTGCTACCGTAGTAATACGTTGTACATTTTCAACAATATATTGGATTGTGTCATTGGAGCAATTTGATGGCTGATTATTTTATGACTAATTATTATTAGGGGCGCGCTACCACAAACCCGGACAAAGTAAACAATGTATGGCGACATTTACGATTTTATCAATTGGCCCGCGTCGCGCAGTCTTCAAAATATGTTTGCATTTTCACCTGGAAGCAACGTCTCACGTCTGCTATTGCATTGCAGTCAGGCCTGAACATTGTCAGCATATCACCATCTATTTAGGCCTTGGAAATAAGCGATAAATACCTGATTTGATTTTTTTGTGCATTAATTTTTCCTTTGCCAACTTTTATCAAGAAACAGCAAAACAATGCGTAATACGTTCTTGGTTTGCATCTGAAGAAAAAGCAAACTTTTAAGCGGCAATACCAAGGTTTTCGAACAGGGATATGCTAAAACACATACACTCAGTGGAAAAAAGTCACCGGACACTTTGTATATTTGAATATTGCTCGGGATAATGTATAATAAAATGAC
>CAJVPJ010000702.1:0-18763 GCA_910592205.1 Paraglomus occultum | reverse complement strand
ATTTTTATTGGCTTAAAATTTTTTTACAAAATTTCCTTTTTGAGTAAAAATTAGACGATCAAAACTTTTCAACCGCCTTACGTAAGATTAAGACTAAGGCTGGCTCACATTTTTGCCTCCGCACTCGTATTCTTTTTATCAAAAAATTTGTTGTGTACCGTTACCTTAATACCGTTTTCTTTTACCTGAAAAATAAAATTAAAATAATGAATGTAGAATTACTCGCTTTCCCGCGGCCGTTTTGAAATTAGGCATTCTGTTTCTTGAAATTAATTTTGCTAGCGTACCATCTTCAGTTCTTTTACTTTACATACAGTAATTAATTCTGCGTTTGCAAAGTAAACAAACATCAACTTTAATTCAATTTTATTTTCAATTAGGAAGAAACCTGGTAATGTTTTTATTATTACTTACTTAGAATTATCGTTGTGTATAAAAATATCATCTAAAATAATGTTTCATGTTTAATTGATTGAAATTGTTGACGATGCACAAGTTTTCCTGTCGTTTCAGGTTTGTTTCTATGCTATGCATCATCAGATGCTTAACGGCGATCACTTTCTGACTAGGACGAATAATTTTTTGATTGGTCTATGCAATCAGACGTTAATTGCATAATACATAACTTGTCCGGATGGAATTATGCGTTCTTGAAGCAAAAATAACCGTTCGTGCCATGTTGTTGACGTTGAATATACAGTATATCCGCAAAAATCACAAACTGCGCCACTGTCTGTCATAATTAACACACGAAGATGTCGTCAACAAGGTGGTCCAAGGCAATATTACGTATAAGTATTGCTCTAATACTAATGTACATCGGATAAATGATATGCGATCTCAATCGATCAAATCCAATTAAGTCAAATTTAATCATTCGAAGTGTTTTAGCCTTTATTATGCCAGAAACCTTTCATACTTGCACCTTTACACAGACGTATTTTTTCAGTATTATTATGTATTTGATTGTTACCGGTGGGTGAACTACTAGATAGATAGTCCGTTCGACAGAAGTTTAGTATGCAATAGATATCATGAGTAAACTGTAACCAACGATACCTGGTTTTTGAGAAAATCCAGAGTTTTGTACAAGCCGTCTGTTGCTTAATAGTGGAATACCAATAGACTCTACTCTTATCGTGAAAATAAAGAGTCAAGGATATCAACACGTACGACTGATCACTCTACGAAGGGAGGTTCTTATACGAAAACAAGCATTTAGCCGATATCATGACAATCACAGTAGTGTTAGCAAGTCTACCGAACTCTATCTAACGGTCGACGTTTTCAAACTACCCATAATAAATACAACGCTGTTACGAACATAAGAGAGTAGAACAAACGGAACGTCGTAGTCAGAGAAGATACGAGGCTAGTAAACGCTACAACTAAACTAACGAATCGAGCAATTGACAATCGGAAAGACAAAATGTTTCTTTTGGAGTTGTCGATATAGACATTCTGTTTCACATGACAGTTTCAGTACAAGACACCCTCCACAGTCACCTTCCTCGCAAAAATCCAATACTCACTACTTTCTGATGTAGTTCAGAAAATTAAAAATCTACCACACTTTGCCATCCATTTATTAATCATCACGCAGATGTCGCCTAACATATTAGGCTTATTTTCTATACTCAGTTGAGATTGTGTTGATAAATGTCTCGACGTTTTTTGACATTTTCAACTTGCAGCGATATTTAAATCAATAAATAAACCAATATTATTGTTAGTAGAAAGCATAATATAACTAATAAAATTTAGCTGGTCTTGAATGTAGTACAAGTGACTACAAAAAGAGAAATTTTTTATATTAGTATTACTACTGTCATTGCTTATTTAATACTTAAAACTTTACGCAATAGTTGGTTAATTCAAAGTTCTGGGTTAGCTTCTGGCTATCTTGATATCATGCATTAAATTGTGCAAAACTCAATTTTGAACTTTGTTAAATGACATTCCAACTTGGGTGAAAATTTGAGTACTTCAAAAAAGAATGCAACTGGCTGCAAAATGTAAAATTTGTATAATATACGAAAATTTATCTTTACCAAATTTCTGCAAGTTATCAATTACTACTTAATACGACTTTAGCTCACTCTTTACTTAGCATAAGGCAAGAAAAAAAGAGTTTAGTTGAGTAGTTACAAAAGCGATTATAGCCGATGAAGAGATAACAGATTATGAGGCAATTACGACTAATTATAAAACAGTTATGAAATTAATATGCATATGTTGCAATTTAAATTCTCTTTTAATACTACGTACTAATTATATTAGAAAGATTTCAAATAGTCTCAGCGAATGCGTGCGTTGGATATTGTCTAGTGGGTATTCAAACAAAAATAAGGCTTTTACATATTTCCTGGTATGTTGTTAGGTCTTGAGAATGTATAGAAAAAATAGGATGTGTCAATGACCATTTTATGGCCTAAGAGAAGAAAAAAGTTGTTTGGTGCAAGTAACATAAAGTATATAACATTTGCTTTTGTCGTCAATCGATTAACCATCATTATAATAATTGTTTCTTAAGCCTTGGTCGGACAAAAGGTAGATAAATTAATTTCTGAAAATGGTAAGACTTACTGTGAAGAGAAAGTTTGCTATAAAAATTTACTTACAAAGTTCTGACAAACAAACGTTTTTCATACTTTACTATATTTTTACGACAGATAATGAGAGTGTAGACAGTAACAATGTGATAAAATATAAGAAGATGTATGATGGATATCTTATCGTCGATCGCTTAACCGTACCGTAGATCTCTTTATTTGTACGTACGTAACAGAAAATTCGTAGGTTGGAGAGTGTCTACATCAGCTGCAGTATCTGAGAAATTAATAAACAACAGTATGGAAACCACCAAAAGAGTAAGTTGAACTAATTACTAAAAATAAACCTGTTCCAAATTGCTTTTGGGTTTGCACTGAATGAACGAAAAACTTTGAGCTTATTGTAATCTATCTCTGTATTACCTTGTTGAAGAAAACTTGAAGGCTATTTCAAATGCAGTTACAGCATCTTGTCAAAACAGTAGGAAGACATTTCTCTCTCTTCTGCAAGAGAAAATAGAGAGATAATTTCGTCATCTGTCACCAATTTGTTTGTTTACGACGTTACCATCAATTGATATATATTCTGTAGCGCCTAATGCCGAATCGATTGATACTTGAAAGAAATAACACATTATTAATATTTGCAAATTTTTATTTACAGGTTGGTTAATCGAAGATCGCTACAACCCATCACTATTCGCTTAATTTACAATCACGTGATCATAGTTTATTATAAAGCGACTAGTAACTTCTACAAATCGCATTCGGGACTTCGGTAATGGAATGACGAGGTTCACTATTAAACGTCGTAATAACAATTAAATTTAAATATTAAATATAAGAAATGGTGATGTCTACTTCGATATAACGAAAATTCGGTATAACGCATTTTGGTTCGACTGTAATATTGCAATACATATACCAGTCATAAAGCCATATTGTTAAATATATTCCACGAGCTGTGTCTATGTATAAACATGGTTTTCTCAGTTTATTTTATCTTTAATGCTTTCTCCTCTGTCAAGGTCGCAATGTTTAGTTGTTTTTTTTGGATGGCATCTCGTCCTTTCACTCTACCCGTATTTGAAGATTCTAGCACTAGGAAATGGTGATCATTATTATCTGAATCTATATGTTTGTTTGGGTAACACATGTCTTATCATTGACTAATTCTATTGGCAGACGGTGTTTCGTTTCCGTTTCCTTTTTCCTTTTCTTTTTTCTACCATCGTACGACGGATGGTATCACCTAATTTACTACATTTTAGGTAAAATTTATTGAAATCAATGACGAATGATGCGATGCCATTATGATAATATCGATAAGCCTTTTTTTACATGACATGCATGGCATGGCCATAATAAATGTTTCTTGCTCATGTCATTGTTATCCCGCAAACGTTTTGTGCGCATTTCTAATTAACCGTCCAAGTCTTGCAAGTGCAAGAATTGTGGGTAACATTTTAAATACGAATATTATTCTTTAAATCAGGTTCATAGCTTGCATACCGAGACCGCCGAACGAAGGAAGATACTGTTTCATATAGTACGGTCTTTTCGAATGCAGATTACGGTACGAAGTTCGACTGCGAAGTAGTAACTGTCACAATGTGTTACAGACCTATGTTGTGACACTCTTTAAGACATAGGTTATGGACTCAAATTTAGACAACAGGTTCTTTCATGCTTCTTGAATTACCAGAAAATGGAGCCTTTTACTGCAAGATAATTGGAAAACCGTAGTTCAATTTTGGCATTGCTCTGAGGAGGTGAGTGGGTTTTAAAGATCGGCCAATTAATGTCTTGTACGGAATTTAAGAAATTCTTCGAAATCGATTATTATGCGACGTAAATCAGGCGAGAATTCTCAAATTCCTTTAATTGCCGATCATTGATCTGTTCTCAGTTTATAAACTTTTTCGCACGAACAGTTTTTCCAATTATTTTGCAGCAATGGAGAAGATTCCACTTTTCCGGTAAGTCAAGCATGAAAGAAATCTATTGTCTAAGTTTTGAGACCGTTAACCTATGTTCTTAAAAGTTTTGAAGCTTATACGCTTTTAAATAATCGGCGAGTGGTCGTTGAAAAAGAAAAACTCACACGTGGAGTTTTATAAAAAAAGATCACAGCCCATGTCTGTTCACCGTGGATATCGTACCCCTCAAAAGTTTTTGGTAGGTTGATTGCAGAAAGCAATGAATGGCATTGAAGTCATCAAGCTATACTTAAATATAACATCATTGCTCTTGAACCCAGACTACAAAATTTATGTTAAGTAACTCTTCAAAATATTATTACAATAAAGAACAAAGCACGCAACATACATAATCCTTGTGGATTGGGAATGCGTAATACGTTAATACAGACAATTTGAAAATACTTGTCAACAATGAAACTTATTCTGGACAATTACGGCGATAAAGGCTACTTATAAGCACTCATAATTGAAAAATAATGTAGTTTTATTTGGTAAATCTATTTATCATAGACTACCCTCATATAGTAATGTTTATAAGAATACATGCAGCGTGCAGGCGACAATGATAATGTATGTTTCACAATAATAATAACCCCCTAACTTTTATAAAGATCGAGATTCGATGACCAACAAAGTTTTTAATCTGATATTATAAGAGTATTATAATTTCTCTTAAATTGTTCTATAACAATGGAAAAGCTAACAAGGGATAGGCGTCCAAGCGAACCAAACAAGATTAATACTCTGAAAAAATTTACCGCCATATTTTTTTATACGTGTTTAATTGTTTATTTATGTTGGATGTGCTTTGAATTAAATCTTGGTGAAAAAACGCTTATTTATTCAAGAACCAATACAAATGGACTTTCTGCGCCAGGTAATATTTGATAATGCGGATAGTCTTATATAAGAATCTAATACAATACTTAATTACAGACATTATATTCGGTTCGAAGTACAAGTTTAACACTTCATGTTTATTGATACAATATGGTAAACTACAACAATTTTGAAACAAAAATCCCAATTTTATTGATTTTTATTCATGCAAAACATTCTGATATTTTTTTGTAGATGGAAATGTTTCACAATCCGATTGCCAATCTTATCTAAGCTCCCCTAGTTATGATTCCAATAGAAACATGTGGATAACAAATTTTGTTACCCAAAATTTCACGTTTCTTGATCCCACGCACTATAACTATAACCAAAGCATTGTTCGTAGTATAAGGTTTGAATTTTCCATACATAATAATAATGCTGTATATCCATTTGCCGAAAATGCAAACATGTGGGCATTCTTATTTGACCGAGGTAAGTGTACTTTTCAGGTGGTGCTAATTAATATTAATGAGTATTATTTTTACTAACGTAACCCCTATAAAATTAAAAATATAGAGTCAAGCATTGCTTCTGAAAATGGTTTAGTGTCTAATACTATTGCGAATGATGCTGACTCTACAATATATTCGAATATCTATACACTTGGTAAAGGCCAGGTAAATATTAATTGAAAGTAAATTATGATGCATAACTCTAAATATAAAACCCTTTGTCTCGTCTTTGTTTAGCACAACGTTTTCAAAATAGAGCGGACTATCCATAAGTATATTATTCCAAGTGTACAAAACGTTCTTATTGGAAGACCTCATTTTGCAACCTTGCCCACGTTGAGTAGTACATTTGGTATGTATTTCTACTCATAGTAATATTTACAAGTACAACTTTCTCATTCTCTAACAAAATTACAGCATCATATCCACTTCTTAGTGTCAATAATAGCATCTACGCACGCGTTTCCGTGGAGCCTTCCTCCTATATAATCAATACTGAAACAGAAAAATCGTAAGTAGAATAATAACAATGTGTGTTTTTGCTACTCATACATAAAAATTAAGATATCACTTAATTATTTAGAAATTTGACATTACTCGACGTATTAAGCGCCTTAGGAGGTATGTATGCTTTAATTGTAGCGCTATATGGACTATTATATGGTAAGTGAATCTACTTGTTACCCCATTTTCAAACATATATTTATTACGGTACGATAATAACAATAATTCTGGCCCCCTCTTTGGCAGGTGATAGAGCCCTAGAGCCTTGGGGTTGGGTTCAACGCATACAGTTAAAGCGCATAGGTTGTGGTTTTCGCGAATCAGTTATTGATAAATTAGCCAGTATCGCTTACTGGGCTGTGGATAGAAATACGAAACTTGACGAAGGAAAGAATAAACGAAACGCAGTTAGCAGAGACATAGAGAGTGCAGAAGAGGACACAGAGGAGAGCACAGTCAATGGGGATGAAGAGACTATCAATGGCGAAAACGAAGAAGAGTGTACATATACAGTAGAAGAGCTTTATTGTAAATTTAAAACCATGCAAAAACGACAAAAGGCATTGGAGGACTTCTTAAAGGATTATGTTGTAGATGTAAAATTTTATGATAAGCATCATAAGCAGGCTAACAGTATAGGTAGTAGTAACAACAATAATAAAGAATGATGGGTTGAGGATTTTTCCAATTTGATTGATATAGTAAAAAGACTTGAATGGGTTACCTGCCGAAAACCATTGATATTAATATGGTATAGAGCCAGCTCAAATTGATAGCATTCATAGTCACCAAATATATGATACCAATACTGGTAATTTATATCGACTATCACGCACAAATATACATACGTTATGCTAATCTATTTGAGTTGTAAAATGTTAACATTGAAACAAGCAGAATGAATCTTATCAAAATTTTGGTGTCAAAACGACGAATTCAAGGACGCAAATGATGTTTATAAATTTACTCTACTTTATAGACGCAGTAGAGATGGTAATGCAATTGCAAAATTTAGAAAATTACGTAATGACAAAGGTACTGAAGAAATTCTTAGTGGATATAATAATACAATTTTTATGGGGGTTTAAAAAAAAGCAGCTATGTTCGACTACAACAAACTTTATGTTTGCATTAAATAAAATGTGGATAACAGTATAGTAAGTTTTATTAAAATAATGGTAGTCTATACGCTATTGGTAATTTTTAACCGCTTTCCTATTTTTGGAAGTGATAATGATTTGCATTTTGAAAATAGTATTCAATTTAAGCCTTATACCACAAAAAAAGCACACCAAACTTGTAATAAGGCTTTTACCAGAGAATTTTGAACGGACTAATTGGGAGGTGTTTTCAGTTTGCTTGTATTGATTTATTAGTATTAGACTATAATAAGTTATTATTGAGTTTACGTAGCATTAGACTGAGGGCTGTTTCTCAGAATGCTGGAATTATGTAATAAAGTGAATAAACGTTCTTACTGTATATATACTGTATATGTTATTTGTGTGTTTATAATCACTCGCTGTATGACTCACCGTTTATGACATAACATTTTTCGATACGTGTGTGGTACCTTGCATATTTTATCTAACTATTACAAGATCAGTTTAATATGTAAAAAAAAGCCCCCAAAATTGTCCAATAATAATGCATTGTGTAATGACAAATTTTATCTAAACTAGTGTTACTTATGTTGGTCAGCAGCACCCTTTTTTTCGTATTGTCGCGGCCTTCTGACTGTTACAAATGCTCCCAGTTATAAGTCTTATTCAAACCGAATATTTTCTCATTTCATTAATTATGTTGTATTGCAAAGGTTATCCTGGTCTACGTTAAATAAAAAGCGTTATAAACGCTTTGTAACAAGTAAATTTTTAAGTTCAACTATCTTGAAATGCAATGCTTACAACACCGCGTTGTCTCTCTTATATCATGTTTAAATGTCCCATGACCTGGTCTCTTAATTTTAATGCGTGCGCCTCATTTGGTTCAATTTCCAGTGACTTGTTGAGATCAGTTAATGCATTGCGATATTCTCTGAGACTAACGTAGACGTTACCTCGCGTTCGCAAAGCACGTGCATTATTTGGCATTATCGCTAACGATTTGTTGAGATCATTCAACGAACGGCTGTATTCTTCTAAATCAAGATACACATTTCCCCTTAAAGTCAATGCGTCGGCGTGGTCGGAAACAATCTCCAATGATTTGTTTAGATCAGTTAATGCATGGTCATATTGTTTCAACATGTAATAAGTCTCACCCCTAAACATTAATGCCATATCATCGTTCGGATCAATCTCCAATGATTTGTTGAGATCTTTTAGGGAATTTTCGTACTGCTTAAGATGACAATAAATATGTCCCCGTACACTCAATGCAAATTCATCATTCGGATCAATTGCTTAATGCACGCTCACTCTGTTTGAGTCTGTTATAAAAATATCCTCTTACAGACAATGCAAGCACGTTATCTTGTTCGACTTCCAATGCTTTGTTAACATCATCCAAAACATTATCATACTGTTCATTCATTGTATAAACAAAAGCCCTTATACTCAATGCCCATGCATCATTTGGTTCAATGTCTAACGATTTGTTGAAATCAATTAATGACTTGTCATATTGTTTTAGATTTACATAGACACCTCCCCTTTGACTCAATGTCCACGCATCATTTGGTTCAATGTCTAACGATTTGTTGAAATCGATTAGTGACTTGTCGTATTGGTTTAGCTCATTATAGACACCTCCCCTTTGACTCAATGCCCACGCATCATTTGGTTCAATGTCTAACGATTTGTTGAAATCGATTAGTGACTTGTCGTATTGTTTTAAATTTAGATAGACACCTCCCCTTCGACTCAACGCCCACGCATTATTTGGTTCAATTTCTAACGATTTGTTAAAATCGATTAGTGACTTGTCGTATTGTTTTAGATCATTATAGACACCTCCCCTTCGACGTAATGACCACGCATCATTTGGATCAATCTCTAATGATTTGTTGAGATCGTCCATTTGATAACAATACTCCAATCTCTCATGAACCTCAGTACACATTGGTCGCCTATTGGGGTCTTCATCCCAGCAATCTGAGTACAGGCCAATATATTCTTCAGGTGTTCCATCCGATGGGGGATCTCGAGAGCCCTTAAGTCTATACATACAAATCTGTAAAGGTTCAGTAAGCCCTCCGCATGGGTTTTTGCCGCTGGATATTTCCCACAGTATTACACCAAGGCTAAATATATCGGATTTCTTTCCACGTTGGTAGGAATCATCCTTCAAACATACCGGATCCTTGTACGCTGGAGCGCCATCTCCACGCGATTTGGACATTGCTTGTTTCAACACACTCGATAAACCGAAATCAGTTAACTTTGCAACGCCTGATTTGATAAGGATGTTACTCGATGACTAGAAAAACAAATGTATGCGTCAGTTTAAGAAAATATAAGTTCAAAGACATAATCGAGACGTGCGATAATATACCAAATCTTTGTGAATAATATCAAGGTCATGTAAATGTTTCAATCCACTGGTGATTCCTAAGCCCAGTTTGTATTTGTCCGCCCAAGTCAAGCTTTTAAAGTGTTTCCTCAAGTGTTCACGCAAGTTTCCACCATCAGCCAGTTCAAACATCATATGATAATTCTCATGTTTGTCTGTATGTGTTGAAATGCGATAGCGATTAAAAAGCTATTCCTTGTAATATTAAATTGATTGTCTTTATCAACATACCTTTGTATAAACCCAAAAAACGAATAATGTTAGGGTGGTTGTTCGCTTCCTGATGATGTTTTAGCTAACGTACGGCATCCATTCAAAATTAGTCCAAGCACAAAATAATGCACATCGAATGACAATAGGCTACCTCTTTGACAAATGATTGGTGCAAATCTTCTTCACAATCTCCATGTTTGTCTGGAATCAAAACCTTCACTGCAACAGTAGTGTCTGAGAAAATGCTAGCTTTTCTGCCCAAAATGTTCATGGCGATGCTTCCAATGCTCTTCTTTATCGTTGCCTTGTATACAACTCCAAATGCTCCATTACCAATAGGTAAAGTGTCTAGCTTTATGCCATTTTCTGGACAGCAATAGATTGAACCTTCTTGAATGCTTGACTCTAGCCATTTCTTATAAGATGTTTCAGACATTGTCATTGCTAGTAAAACGTGCGTAATAGTAAGCAGCTTTAATAAATGTGACACAGATTGTGCAGTGTAACATAATACTGCATATGGACACACCGAAGTGAACTTTGCATAGTTGAAGTGTGGTTGTTGAGAATGTCATTAATGATGACATCTAGTAAAGTTTTATTTCCATGTTTGATGTTTGGTTATTGGAAGTTGGTGCTTATTTGTAGTTGAAGTCGGATGGTTATTGGACTGTGTATAATAATAATGTTTATTATTTATAGCGTTTAGTTCGGTTGCATAATTCTGTTTATTATTTGTCTGTCTGCAGGTATTGGTGATGTGATCTGACGACAATAACTTCCCCGACACCGACACTTACTTCCCTGACAGTTCACTTCCCCGACAATTATTTCCGACAATTCCTGCTGAAATTATCTTAGTGCCGAAATATTGATTGGGAATAATTATCGGGGAAATGAACGGCTCCCATCTGCAAATATAGTTGTTTGGTTGAATTGAGCGTCGATACGGTGGGGACGGGACGATCTGTTTGGATTATGTCTGTTGGTGAATATCACAAGAATGTTACCTATTGGTCAAGTTCAAGAAATGGGTTGTATGGTCGGTGAAGTATAATGTGTCATCTGTGACAAACTATTACGGTTGTGGCGTTATGGTATTGATGTTATCTTTTGTTTACTGATGTAATTCTTACAATTATTGCATTGGTGCGCTGGATTGTTATGTAAAAATAGTGAGCTTACAACAAAGCTTTAAAAAAGTGGAGAAAGAAATTGACTTTGTGGACTTAAAATTATTCAAGTCTAGCAAATTGTCTGTAATAGAGGGAATAGGACTTTTCGGTTTATCTACACTGCTATAAGCGAGCGTTATCTGGAGAATGATGATCAAAATTTAGATCTTTTTTTTGCTTTTCGTTTAAACATTGTTTACAATCTAAGTAAGGCGTTCAGGCGTTACATATATGACTGTTTCGAGCATTTTTATGAGACTGAATTTACGCATATTACAGTAACTGCGATATCGTTAGCGAGGTGGTTAATTTGTTTGAATGTAATATGTGATCTGGTCGTTGAAGAATTGGACGTTTGATAAACGATTTAGGGAGGTATTTGTTGTTGTATGTGTAATTTGATTGTGCGTGAAACATGACTAAAGAAGAAAGATGATAACATTGTGAGTGGCGAAGTGTTACTTTTCATCCTTTTACGAAGATTTTGTTTGGTTATTTTGGAATTTGGAGTGGTAGTTCCAGTTCTGTGGACTGATTGATGGTAGTTGCATATTCGGATGGTTGATTTTTTATAGTCAAAGTGAAGAATTTAGAACCCCCAGATAAATACAACCCAACATTTTGTTGTTGGACTATGGGGATGCGAAATTAACAATTTTGTAGTACGTATTTGATGAGTAGTGTTGATTCGGTCTTTGTTGTACTATATAGCAACATAAACATTGATGCTGTAGATAAAAATATCAACAATATATATGTATTTTAAATATAGTGACGACAAAACTAATTATATTTTACCCGTGTGTGGTCCGAAGATAACGTTATTTTAGAGTCTGATATCAATGTTATAATAAGTATGATGGTTTACCCAGTTATTTAACATTGAGACAAGCACTTGTTTTACACAGTACGGTCTCGCGGCAGCAAAGAAATGGTGGACAAGTTTAATTAATGACACTAATATTGATAACATAGTGTTGAGTTTACAAGCGGAAAAGGTTGTAGGCGTACTATAATGATACAGGTGTGGGGCGGAGGTCTTTTTGGCGGTAACATAAGATAGTAGTAGTCACAAATATACCGTCTACAAATAATTTATGGGTTATTTACGTGTATAAATATTATACGCAAGCGTCAGTTTTACGCTTAATAGTTTGGGAGACGAAACTCAAAAGCCAGGGTCTGATCTACACAGACGTGTTCTCACTTTCAGCCAGTGTAACTAATCAATAAGTAATATTAATGTATTAGTACGAAACAAGTTATTCTGTTTTCAGGCATGTTATTTTAATCAACAGGATAAAACCTTTTTTATTAATACATTATGTAAGAATAGCATAATAATATCCTTAGAAATGCAAGCAATTTTGTCAGTCAAACAGCATGCATTTGGGGAGATAGGTTGTCTGTTTTCAAAAAGGTCATTACTCCTCTCTGCTTATAGTATTAACGTTTACTTTCAATACGTAGTTACCAACAATCACAGTAAATAAATAAAATTTGAACTGTCTATACAAGAAATACATTAATTTTAATATAAATCTCTGCAAAGCCAATTTTAAGCTTTGCTAGTTACTAAGTAAACAACAAATCTTTTCTGGACCGATATAGTCATCAGACCGTCTGAAATCTGACATATTCTCATTGGTCAACTTTGCAACTGCCCCCACTGATATTAACGTTAATTCAAATAGATGCAATATTACGTAACCATCGATTTTAACTGTATGCCTTGTACGGGTTTTCCAACTCTAGTCCTAGAATCTAATATTATTTCGTCCACCATTACATTAGACAGATTCGAATAAATATCAGTTGTCATAATTCTAATTGAGTTGCCAGATCGTTTTAAGAATTTATTAATCCTGATTTATGCATTAAAAATTTATAACTCTAATGTAATAACGTTCTTAAAAGGAAAGGATAACATTTACAAAAGCAAAAACAGTTTCAATTTTCAGCACTATTTCCACAATTTTAGTATTCATTTGATGAATAAATAATGTGGAAAGGAAAAGGGGCATCTTAGCAGGGAACCCTTCTATTATAGGAGTTTTGGATGTGGCGGCGGGGAGCGTTTTTCAGCGCAAAAAATCCCGAAATTTATAGGCAATTCAATAGGAGTAATTTAACAGTATTAAATTACGACGTAATTGAATTAGAATAAATTGTAAGGGGTTTTTAAGGGGAAAAACGAGAACCGCCGCCGAGAACTTGGGCGTATGTGAAACATATAAATTAAAATTTATTGGTGCTGAAGTAAACTAATATCGACCATAAAGCGTATTTAACACCCGTTATCATATTCACTTACGTAACCTTATCTTATTCATCGTAAAAATGTCTGTAAACGTGTTTAAATTCATGAGTGTTGAGAAATTCGATGGTTTAGTTGAGGAATACCTCAACAACTTAGAAACAAAATTTCGGGAAAAGTCTTTAATTTCACAAAGGAAGTGTTAAGCGGTGATGGCTCGCAACATTCTGCAAAGTTAAAACAATGGTTTAGGGAACACTTTGCAACTATGAAAGTAGGGGAATCAGTTTGTTTAGTTGAGAAAAAATCCGAACAATTAGTATGTGTAAAAGAGCATCTGTATAATGTAATTGGAAACCTACACAAGGAATTACAGCATGCGGGCTATCAAAAAACTTACAATTGTGTAAGTCATTTTTGAAGTTCCAATAAACTTGAACGTATACTCTCTTGATTAATGTTAATACTGATTTATTTCTCAGATACGCAAGCACTCGTAAAGCAATGTGTGCGGCATATGTGTGCAGCATGTAGTACGTGTGTAAATAGGCGACCCGTGGAGATAAGACCGATTATTGAATTAGAATTTCTGTTTAGAATGCAGGTATAAATCAATTCGCTTTTACAATAATCAACTAAAGCAAATACTGACTAGTTCTTAAGATCGATCTCATTGACATGAGAGCGCGCCCGATGGAGAATATCATTGGATAGCTCACGCAAAGGAGACCATTTTACCCGATTCTCCTGGACGAGGCCACTAAAGAGTAAAGAGGCTGGTTTTTATTGAAATTATGATCTTCGGTGCCCCGCAAATATCACATTCAGATAACCGGAAAGGAATTTGTTGCACAGATCATAAAAGGTTGATAAGTTTTTGCTCGAAGATTATGATATAAATGGTTGTCCACGTCATCCATAGTCACAGGGTTTGGTAGAAAAGGGGATGATATATTGGAGACAAAATTTTCGGCCTGGTTGGAAGATAATAAGCGTGATGATTGGAGTTTTGGATTGCCGATGGTTACATGTCAGTATTTCTTTTCGCATACACACATAATGTATGCCGTCTTACCTGATATAATAAACAATTGACTTGACTTGTATTACAGGGGCGATGAACACACAAGGACCAAAAAGACGCCATACGAACTTGTGTTTGGACAAGAATCTCGTTCTGGTTTTGTTTTGATGAAAGAGTTATACGACCAAGGCATAAGGGACGAGGAAGATATACCAGACAATGTGCAAACTGATGAGAACGTAAGGGAAGAGTTAGGAGAAAGTGTTATGTTGAGTGATGACAATAGTGACAGCAGTGCACGTGAAATTATCGTACCAGAATCTGAAAGCGCTCCAACACCTCGATGTCACGTCTAACAAATCATGATGCATTTCGGACGCTGCAGCTGAAAACATAGAAAAGAATATAGAGCGAGTGCAATTAATCATTGAAAACAGAAAACGACAAAGAACTTTCTCTGTTGGAAAATTTGTATTCCTCGAATAGAGCGGGTATTGATAAAAGATTACTTCCGTGTAAAATTCTGGAAACTCTCGACAGTGGTTATCATCGTCTTGGATGTGCCTTTGAGGTTTTAAAGAGCTGTTACATAGCTAGTGAAATGGAAAGTGTAAATGCGGAATTTCCAAAACTTGAAAATATTCCTAGCTCTCGAATATCTCTCACCGAGGCTTCTCGTTTGCAGAGCTCTGCGGTTTCTGTTAATGCTCTATGTCATTGCAAGTCTGGTTGTGTTAATAACCGCTGTGCATGTAGAAGAGCAGGAGTTGCTTGTAGCTCTCGCTTTTTCAAGAAATTGTACTAATCATAGTGTATGAGCGTAATAAAAAATATAATAATAATGACAGCATTTAATATCAATTATGTAATCCAGTGATGGCCTGTCTAACTACAATTAGGTGACATATGGCCAATAATCTCCAACTCACGAAAGAGCCACTCCAATCCTATGATTATCAACTCTTACTTTCACCTCCCAAACATAAATTTTTTGCCCCTCGAATTTGCAAACTCACTATTCTTAAGCGTTCAATCTTGGGGTAGTTATTTTAAAGGTAACGATTTAACCTCATTTTTTATTTAATCTAAGATTATTATTAAACCTAATGGTATTATTAAACTTTTTGTTTACAGAAATGTCAGATTCTGTCGAGAGCGGGAGAAAATTTGAAGATGAGATTGAAAAATGTTAAGACATAACGGTTATATACCTCGTGTATGGTAAGAATTCTTATTGAGCAGTTGCTTAATGGTTATGTATCTTTACCACTAGCTGTAAATCGGAGAATCGAAACGGCAACTTGCAGGTTATCATTTTCATGTGATAGCGTGGACAATTGATCGTTCTAACTTACACCCCGGGTGTACGATTATTTGCGTATACCCAGGGGTGTAAGTTAAGTCCGTACACTCCCTAGTGCACGAACGGATTAAGTATAGAGCAGCTTAATCGACTTATCAATTAGACTTCAAAGACTAGTACCCAGGTCAACGGAGTGCGTTTTCTTATTCATAAAGCGGCGACTATTCGAACGTTACATACCGGATTTGTTAGTAAACTTTAAGCTTAATGCAAATTCTTTCATTACGGTTCTATTTATATTAAGTCAGGAATTTATTAGAGATCTACGTTTCTTCAATACTGTAGCTATTGTATGTCAGTCGGAATTATAGAATAATGCGTACACTTAGTTGGTGTTCTGCTTCAGTTTTGTCTTATCACTATGTCAAGTATTTTATTGACTATACGAGAGACATATCGATTGTGAGGTTTTAGTTGCATGTTAACCATAATCACAAGTATACTATTATTAAAGCCCTTATTCCAAAGATGTCTGATTTATTAGAATAATTAATATTGCCCGCTTTTCAAACTCATTCCTTATTCAGACGCCAAAAATCACGAAAGTTGAAATATCATTTGCAATTAATTTAAACTAGTCGCACCACTCCTTTCCAATAACATATTCAAAATTCTTGTCGGTAAAACATACTATTGGTGAAATGATTATCAGCGAAATGGACGAGACCCACTAAACAACACTCAATTGTATATCCCATCCCGAAATCACACATAAAAGAACAAGAAACCAAATGGCCACAGATTTCACTGAATACATAGAATCACCACTTACTTATACACCCTCCTCTTCATATGAACCTGTTCAAATTCCCACTTGGCATTTAAACCGTCAACTACATAACATTCCACCCGTTTTTCCATTACGATCTTGTATCAACACACTGCATATTTTGTGGAAGATTATTATACTCCAAAAAAGCAAAATGTTTACCATATAACGAAAATATTATCTATCCACTCCAGTCGTCGTTTCCCCAAATCGATTTAATTTTTACCAGAAACCAAACATTGCTAAAAGTTTCAACATACTCTACTTGTGCAACTCAACAAAGACGCTATCCATGCCCTCAATCGAAGCAATTCCATTAACACAGAGACAATTTTCCCCCCAGTTTTTCTTCACTGCACTCTCGGAAGAAATACAAACAACGCTTTTCAGATCATCGTACTCATTCCTAACATGTTTTTAAACAAATGTCAAATTTTTTATTTTTCTATTCAGAAACCTACTACCTATATTAGTATGTACTATGTAAGCCACCAAAGCTAAATAATTTTCGCAAAATAATTCTAACTGACATCCATATTACACATGTAAAATTTATATCAAATACACAGCACAACTATTAATTTAAATGGGGGCAAAGTCCCTCATAACTCAAGCTCTAGTTACTATTGTATAATAATCGGCAAAAAAACACCCATATGAATGTCTATATCTAGCCTATCTGCAATAACTTACGATATCAGGTCATAACTAATAACTAGCGTCGTCTTTGCAGAGACTAATGGCAAGTAAAGTGGGTATTATTTTCGTAGAAGCTAGTTCGTAAATTGATGGATAATTCATATTCTTATTTCCAAGACAAAATATGTAACGAAGGTACCTATATATTAATATGTGAAAACAATAATTTTTCGTCTTGAACATTATTATATTGCATTATGTAATAATAAAGCTAAGCTATTTACCCGCACAACTTTACAACAGACAAGTTGCACAATAGACGATACCAAAATTCTATAATAACACAACAATTTGTATATTATTTGTTACACATACACAGTATACTGTATATGGTTTTACTCATGTTCGTTTTATTTTACACGAATGAGGACTGTGCGAAGACATGTGGAATGTATGACAAACGATGATGATAGAAAAGACTGATGTACAAAACAAAGATGTCGAAATAAAAATAAGAAACAAAATAAGGTGAGGGTAAATGTATAAAATATACTCCTTCAAACTTGAAAGGTATAGTCAAGTATCAAGTATATAGATATAAAATTCCCGAAAGTATACACAAAAATTATAATAAATGGCTATTTGTTGGTTAATGTGAAAAATAATCTAGGAAGTGAAAAACACGAAGAACAAATAATTATCAAGAATATGTCATAAACGGTAAGTTTATGCAGCAAATATTGGCAATAAAATTGTACTGTATGTTAATAATTTATGCGTTTGTAATTATAATATTACTCATGTTAATACTGGAGTATTCTACTATATCTGCATAAAAGTAATCCAAGAAATAAAATTTATTACACGTTGAGCAAATACGTTGTCGCAGTTATAACGATAACAGGTAACTTTCAAACATGACGTGTGTTTTAACCCCCTGATTATTTACCAAAAAATACATTTATAAAATTTTTCGATACATGTGGTACCTTGCATACTAATACTTTATCTAACTATTACGCGACCAATTTAATATTAATATGCAAAACTCCTCCCAAAAAATTGCCGATAATAATGCATTGCGTAATGACAAATTTTATTTAAACTAGTATACTTTATGTTGGTCAGCAACTTTTTTTCGTATTCTGACTGTTACGAATGCTCCCAGTTATAAGTCTTATTCAAACCAAATATTTCCTCATTTCATTAGAAAGCGTTATGAAACGCTTTGCAACAAGAAAATTTAAAAGTTCAATTATCTTGAAATGCAATGCTTACAACATCCGCGTTCGTTGTCTCTCTTATTATTATGTCATGTTTGAGTGTCCCATAACCTGGTCTCTTAATTTTAATGCATGCGCGTCATTTGGTTCAATTTCCAATGACTTGTTAAGATCAGTTAATGCGTCGCTATAGTATCCGAGCATAACGTAGACGT
>CAJVPJ010000701.1:0-18768 GCA_910592205.1 Paraglomus occultum | reverse complement strand
AGATTGTATTATTCATGATTCTGATTAAATTAAAAAGAGGTACCGAGTCATAACAAAGAAGAAATACTTTTTCCGCCCTAACTGATTATCAATGTTCCTCCACTATATTAAACGAAACTACACAATGCACTCTATATTGTAATTTCTACATAAGCTAGATAGAGACGCTCTAGATTATAATCAACAAGCATATTCCTCCACTAACCGATAAGTAGATAGTTTTTATATAATAATATAAAAGAGACTTTACTGTAGGTATTAGTATTGATGCAAACTTATAGCTTAATCGGATTAACCGCTGCAAACCGCAATTTTTGTGAATTATTGGGATGTGCTATAAGAGGTATTTGGGGGTATCTAATAGTATCATCTTTAATTATCCATTTTGTTGAATGGGGATATAGTAGGCGCGAGCAGCATGAACATGGAATACATTGTTAGTGAGATGGGATAGAGATAGACCTATAAAAAAAAGATAAATTTCCAGCCACAATAGGCAATTTTGAGCAAATGTTCACTTATCCTGTCCCATTGAAACAAAGCGCAATAAAATTTTTTACATACTGGATATCGTAATCATCTCATAACCACGGTCGCTATCGTGTTTATGTGATTAATACAATCATCCAAAGCGAACAATCTCTTAAACTGATAACAATTACTTATTAGTAATACAGGCTTTCTCACGCTAAATAACATAGCTGCAACATTGTGTGAAGCGTACAATATTAAAGTTCGTTTTAATAATGAAGCAGATACGTACACAATAATAATCGTTTAAGAAATAAACTTGTTGTCAAAGAATCTTGCAATTGATAAAAGTATACATAGGATTAACTGTATATGAATAATAGCAATAACTACAATAATTCTACCGGGTATGAACAAGCAATTCATTTTTGGAGAGAGGTTGTGATTGCTCAAAAAAGATTCCGAGAGAAAGGTTTGGCCGAATTACGTGAGGCGTTTCAAGCTTTCTCTAGACCCGAGCAAGAAATATTTTAATGGGTCCAGCTGAAAGCAATGAATAGCGGAGAAATAACTGCCAGTCGACGTCTCAAAAAGAAAATGCGTACTAATAAGAGAATGTTGTACTACTGAGATCGCAATACGCCTCTTTGTATCTCAACATGTTAGGAACATTTCGAAAGCGTTAGAAATCGCCTAGCAACTAATGGCATAATATTACGCTTTCATGGTAACTTCAAACGATTGCCGCGATGGAAGACCAAGGTAATTATCGATAAAAACGTCGCTAGATTGTCTCGAAAACGCTAGAAACATTTAAACGTATTTGTTGAATAAGAGGCAGATTTATGGACGTTACACATCTGAAGATATTAATATTGCAGGATGCCACAAGAGAAACCGCTATACTAATACCGTATGTCACATGATATATTGTGAAAATACACTATTACTATTAATATGAGATTGTTATAGTGTTGGATTTTATGTCATTTCGAGCAAATTTTTATAGACGTTGTTTTATATGAATGGTGATTATTGGTTTAAAAGGGGTTTACTTTGTTTTCCAATCAACATTTTACGGAACAAATCTTTGATGTCTACGATTAACTTAGGTAATGATCTTTTAATAAAATTAAATATCAGTCTTGTATCTTTTTGAGTTTTAGGCTTGTGTCTGGCATCTATTAATAAGACGTCTATTTAATCGTTTGTCCATAGAATATTGCTGTTGAATTCATTTTTACTTTTAATCGGTTTCCTTTGCTTCTTCACATTCATCCGCATAGAGAATTTTAAGAGCTCTGACATATTTTGGAAGTTTGTACAAATCGCCTATTGTGACTTCCATTAAATCAAAACTTATCCCTACTGTCCCATGATCATCAGTGAATATTGGAACTTTTGGGTATCTCTGACTGAAATGAGTTAAAAGAACAGAGTGTGCATTCATCCTAGATGAAGAAAAAAAAAATCAATTCAAATAAACGCAATGTTATAATTGGCATATTATTTAGAATAGTTTCCCTGTCAACTTGCCTTTCACCAACTTTGACTGCCTCCTCTGTAGTGCTATGCCGCTTTTCAAGAGCATCTTCAACCAAGTCATTCTCAAATGTAGCTTCGTGAATTAACAAGGTCGCGTTTTTACCCGCAAAAATCAAATCCTCGCATGGCCGAGTATCACCCGAGTAGCTGTGGATTACAAATGGTCTAGTGTTATCACAGTTATGTAATCGTAGTCTAAAATGTCTAGATAATCACGTACACAATCTTCCATCCTTGAGTATGTTCTATGCTCACACCATATGCTGCAGCACAGTGGATAACTTCAACAGATTCCATACGTTGCAGTTTTAGCGAGTTCAGCAAGTCTTGTATTCTATTAAATAAGCAAGTTGGTTAAAGACAAAAGTCCACAATATAGTCATCATAAACTTGTCAGTCTTACGTTGAATCTGTCGACTTTAATGACAGGTTTCGTCTCAGCAAGTTTCTATTATCAATAAATCGTATTCTTGAAAGTCCAATATCTTGAACGTCGCTATATTCATCCAACCATTTCATAAATCTTCCAGGCGCAGCAACATATATCATAGCATCAGTGCCGTGTTGAAGCTGTAATTGTAATACTTGTCAGGTTCTGACTTGTCCTCGCCCCATCTCCTCAATAATCATAGACATACCCGGTTCCACACGTCTAGTATTCGCACAACGCCAAAATGATGATCAGCGTGGAGATGAGAAATAAAAATGCACTTGATCCCCCGCAAGCATTCCTCAAGGCTCATCCGACCGTCACGTCCAGGACTCCCCAACGGACCAAAGTGGCGAATCATAGAACCCAGTGTGCCTTCACCGGCATCGAGGATAATGGTGCCGCATGAAGGTATTGTAATCAGTGTGCCACTAACTAGAAATATAAATAGTATAAGCCTGATAAAGTTTATTAATAACGTAAATATAAAAAAAATTAACGTGCACAACGGAAAAGTCAAAGTTACCGTTACGATATTTTGATGGTAGTGCAGAGCCTGTGCCCAATGTGGTCACAATAACGTCATTTCCGGGAAAATGTACCGGATCTAACTTGGTCGATTGAATCTCGTTCTTGACCTCTTCCACAGTTTTTAGATACTCTTTCCATAGAGCGTCGTCTGTTGGAAGCGCTTGATTTGGGTCGAAACCAGAGACAATTTGTGAAGTATCCAACTGCGCCACTGGTTCGGTTTGATATATTAATTTGGGTTCTGCTTCTCGTGTTTTACTAGGCAGGTTCGATACTAATAATAAAAGAGTTTGATTAACAAAAAAATACAATGTGACAGAAATATACGATGATGGTAACTCACTGTCACTCAACGGCTTCAGAGGTCGATTAGAATAAAACGGAACACGGAAATGATTAGAATCAATTTTCGAAAGCTTTAGTTGACTTAGAGCAGCACTATTAAACATTATTCTCTGCGCATTGTATTTTTCGCCTGTTATTAAATGCTATGTGTCATCAAATAAAAGTGTGAACAAAAGAATAAAAACTGGATGACTTGACAGTTTCAATCAAAGTTTGCAATGCAACCTCTGTCTCATTGCCAAAGCTTCTCATCCAAGACTGATATCGTTCGTCTTCTAGTACTCCATTTCCAACCATGTGAATAACAACTCGAGGTTGGAAATTCTCATCCCCTGACTGATAAGGCCTAAACTCTTGAGCATCGACTAACGATTGTATATAATCGACGGAGGGTACATCGACTATTACGGTTATCTACAAAAGTTTCATGAATTGGTAAATGTTATCGTGATTAGGAAAAAGAAAACCTGTCGCCAAGGATACCAACCGCTCCGGGACGGGAAGGGCCAAGCACTTGATGAGGATGAACTATAGTACCATCAGGCGCAGTTACTGACTGTCCACTTGCGAGCTGAGCTAATAAAGAATCTGTAAGTTTTCGTCTATATTATTAAACTATGCCTGCATATCGCGCATTTTTTACCATATAATGGTCCCGGTTTCAATCCAAGCTCTTTAGCAGATTTAGGATTAAATTTTCCCTTATAATCAGGTCCTTTGCAAATATAGGCAATAGAAATTGGATTAGGTTTTGATTTTGGCAACCTTCTTGAATATAACTCTCTTCTTTCATTGGCAGGCTTATCAGGCTTTTTTATGTAGTTAGAAGATTCGTTATTAGATTCCAGCAACGCATGAGTTTCTGTTACGGCATCTTCGTATTTCATTCTCTTTGACAAAGGACTTGCATCCTTAAAGATTGACGACTGGTCGCTCCGCATTCCACTAGATGCGCCATCACTCGATTGTTTCTTCTCATTAGCACTTTCTCGGACATGCTCTGAACCACGCTTGGTCGTATTAAACATCAAAGACAATATCTTTTTTTTGTGATCAAGTAAAGTTTCGTTGTGTTCGCGTTTTGTTGGAACCAAAATCTCCTCTTGAGCAAAACTCCTTTTCAAAGTTTCCGGCCAGAATGGTATCGCTTTTACGGTCATATTTTCATCTTGAAAACTCGATCCGTCCACTGGAAATTCGTGTGTCGTTACAGACATGGTAGTTCTGTAAAGAATTTACATATGTCTACTTCTTTAGAATGTAAGGGGGGGGGGGGGAAAGTTGAAAGACAGAATGTATACGATTGAGCTATTCTAAAATTACTTACCTTAACAAAAAGTAACGCGTCGCAGTTAGAGCATGTGTCAAGTTATCGCCGCCATGTATTTTGATATCTGCCAGCCCGACATCAGCCAATGTAAGCAACATTCCTGAACAGCAAACATAAATTGTAGAGGAGACGAGTTAACTTTTTAAACTGAATTCACCATTCCGATGACCGAAATAAAATCAAGGTTAAAAACTAACCCGGTAGTCCGCCCATGCATTCCCAATGAATTCGCGTCAAGAATACATTTTTCAGTTTAGTAATTTTAACCTTATGCTGAGTACACAATCGTTGTGTTCCTTCTCCGCAATTAAATAAGTAACGTTGCGGATGTTTAGTATCATATTGAATAACGACGGAAGGTGTTGTGTCGCCAGTGGAACAGCCTAATATCTGAACCGAAGATTTCATTGCATTTATAAGCGATGACGAGAATGAGCGACGTTTCAGGGCAAAAGTATTGGTGAACAACAGTGACCTGTGGAGAAGTCGCTGAAGATAATGTCTTTTCGATGAGATCAGTTTGAGTAAAGGCAAAGCGAATTGACAAGATTTGATAGTTTTATGACACGTGATGAGAGAGTAAAAAAACGGTTTCCCATTCAGAATGATATTTATATTGTGGCGGTGGCTTGGCTACGCGCCATTGATATAATTTTTCAGATTTTTTCTTTTTTGCTCTTCTAACAGTCTTTCTAAACAGCAAGTCAAACCGTTCTGGTTTGCTCATGGGCCCGACAAGTTCAACGTAATCCAAGTTCAACGTTACCTGCCTACCCACGATTTCCAGTTAACGTGATGGAATGAAACAATTTCTTTCAGGAATCTCAACTGTACAACTCTGTGTTTTGTAGCTGAAGCAAACGCATTACTTGTCTTCATCTTAATGTTTATGGCCAGTTAGTACAATATTAGAAACGCAAGATCATAGGAATAACTTTTCTTAATACATTTACAGGACTTTTGGTGATCCTGACTACGTTTTATATTAACAACCGAAATGAATTGGTTTATCCAAAGGCACAATTATTAATTTTTCATTGTCGGAAAAAAAATATTGTTATTCCGGCGCAGAGCCTAAGATGCCGGGCTTGCAGCCAGACGAACGTTTGCGCCGATTTAATCTGCTCGGCGACATTCATTTACCGATTAATCGAAATCGCTTACGAAGAACAAAGATTACGATTAAGGCTTGAAATTGAAGAAAGAATGTAACTTTACGTTTGAAACTTTCAGATCAACATCACTAGAGACACAATCTAAACTGAATATAAATATAATTTGTGGGAAATTTATCAAATTGTTGCACGGTGTAGAATTACGAGTCCACCGACCAACTACCAACAAAGGATAACTCTGAAATAATGTTGAAAACTTTTGTCGGTGAAATAATTGTCAGGGAAACGACTATCGACGAAGTGAATGCTTCCCAGAACACAGACCCAAGCTTTAGATTAAAGGCCACTAGCTGTATTAACAATTTAAGCGGGAATAGAGAATTCGCTAAGCCTTGAGCGAAAGAGCTAAATTCCAAAGCAGCAGTTAACTTATTACGAATTTATGATGGTACAATTTTTTAAACTTTAATCTGTTTATAACAGAGATTATTCTTTTTATAATGAAGATCGTTATAGTCAATTAGTGGCCTAATACGTTGTTCTGTTATAAGCATTATAACCAAATTTCTTAATGAAATTTGCTATAGCCAGAAAAAATAATTGGTTTAGGAGAAATCTTCTTTATAACCAAAAGTTCCTGAATAGTCAACTAACATTAATGCTGACGTTGGCACAGAATAAATGTTGGTAGTAAGACCTGGAAAAGTCTTAGTGAAACAGAATACGCCTTTGATTGGATTAATACGTTCAACGGAACGTAATTTATTGCATCTACATATGTTTTTGGATTTATTTTTTCAAATAAAATCTCTGACTGTCTCCACGCGTGCTAAACTCATTAATGACATTGCGTCAGTTTTCACAATGAGATATATACACGTCTCAATATCCGTCGGGGAAACTTAAACGCGTCAATAATTGATTGATGTCAAAAATCAATGACAGTATTATTTAGGTAAGTTTTTACCAATAATAGAGAAAACTTCACCAGGGACTGAATTATATGCAAGGAATAATAAAGAATTCGGATGATCTGAATTGCTAAAGATAACATTAGATTACGACAGTTTAAAATAGTTCCACTAGACTGGCAGACATTTTTCGTAATTAAAGTGGACTGTATATTCGCTGTGCAACTAAATTCTAATGTGCCGCAGACCTGGAGACGTTTGTACCACGGAGGGAAAATCACGTCATGTAAAAAACCCTGATCCAAGGCAAGAAACAGTTGAGTTGCGGCTGCTGCTTCTTCGAGCATGTCAAGAAAATCAAGCAAGTTATTCTCCTGTAAAAATCTCTTGTTTTCGTAAATTGTGTTTTCCATAATCAAGACCTACTTTCTGCAAGTTCAGTTACCTGTAGAGCATTCTGTTCGAAACAAAGCCGATATTCAACGTGAGAATTCTGTCTTCCCCAAGATAAAAGCAAGCTACTCTTGGGGTTTTTATTATGTCAGCAGGGTAAATGTGATGCCCCCATTCGCTTTGTCCGGTTTCGTTAGAAATATCCATTTTAGTACTTACAGTTTTTGTGTTTAGCGGAGTAGTTTCACGAACGCTTTAGTCCAATAGAATGCTCAATCGACTGCCTCTGATTACGTCAATCGCAAGCTTGTGCGACGATCCAACCTTTGTGGTAGTGTATAAATTTGGTCTTTCCACATTCCACACCTCTCACATTCCGCTCTCACGTCAAACCACTCACGGGTCCTAACAAATACACTCTGACTACCGTCTTTTCGTTCTTTAATTCCTTATTTCTGCCAAGTTAGAGAAGTCCATGGAAGGTCTATTTGAAATACGTCTGCCCAGAGCCCATTTGCCCGCTACTATTCGACGAATACATGTTAGACCAGGCACCGAAGTAGAAAAGACACAGCCGTTGTGTACGTACGAACATGAGGAAGTAGTTCATCAACCGCAATTTGATGAAGAGCATGGGACAGAGAGGCTATTGCCTATCGCATCCAACTTTACAAAGGAATTGAAAAGTCCTGTTGTAGGAGTGGTTGATCAGATAATGGTTAAAGAGGGTGAAGTTATTTATTCTGAAGAGTAAGTTTAAGAGCATTCCCACGTTTGGGCTGATTTATTATTGTTCGTTTGATTGGTGCGAAGGAAGAAGATCTTGTCAGAGTGACTCTGAATTCGACCGAAACTTGGAAGTTGGGAATAGTCTTTTTTAAAACACACGCATATAGTCATAATACTCATTAATGTGGCTAATAACCATTATCTATCGCCAGATCAATAATAGGTAGGATCCGTGAACCCTGCACCCATCCAATGCAGATACACGGACTATGCGCAGTGTGTGGAAAAGACTGTACAAGGTAAAACCCGAGCATTTATTGCTTTATATTTTGCTATGGCAAACACTATTACTTTACTAGTGCATCAACGTGCGTTGCTAGTGCTTTAATAGTGATTCTTTTGTTACTGTCTCTATCTTTTATCCGTGTACTATCGAATGTATCTTCAATTTCTAATCAAACTCTTATCTATAACATTTACTATTTAACGATAATTCCATTATCTCTTTATACAACAATGTTCGCATTCTATATTCCCATATTCTATGGCGTACATCAATATATGCTCGTCAATTTACATTTGCAGTATCGATTTCACAGGAACAAGCGACACACAACGAGCAACAATCGAACTTGCAAATACAGCGGCTGGACTCACAGTGACGCGTGCGGTATGTGCTCGCATACTATTGAAAGTCTGTTCGGTTGCCTCCGAATAACATTTGTTCTTACTACAATTTTTTGTTTACGACGTACTATTAATCAGGAGGCTCAGCGTATGGACATGGAGACGGCGGAAAGATTACAAAAAGAGAAAAAGCTATCTCTGGTCGTTGACTTGGATTTGACTATAATTCACGCGACGGTGGATCCTACAGTTGGAGAATGGATGGAAGATGAAAACAACGTAAATCATGCGGCTACGAAGGTAAAGTAAGTGAGTGGCTCAAGAGAATAACAAAGAAGCCACGTCAAATATCATTGGTGTTCATTGTCTTATCTTACATTTGCATGATTAGGATGTTCATAAAATTCAACTACCTGACTGTAATGTATTATATTATGTCAAACTAAGGTATGCATACGTGACGTTATTGTTATTTGTCATTGTCGAGGTCTAATTCGTCCAATGATTCGTTCGCACGATTTTTTTCCCGTATAGACCTGGATTAATGGATTTCTTGAACGAAGTACGCAAAATGTATGAACTTCACATCTACACAATGGGCACTCGTAACTATGCATTAGCAGTTGCTAATATAATTGATCCAGATAAGAAAATATTCGGTGACCGATTAATAACAAGAGACGAAAATGGAGGAAGTAAGTAGCATGGTACAAATTCTACATTAAAAGTATCCCAGTCACTCTCATATTCACTCTGTTTTAACTAATTATTCAATCAGATATCATTGAAAAGAATATAAAGCGACTGTTTCCGTGTGATGATTCCATGGTCGTAGTAATAGATGATCGATTCGACTTATGGAAAGGGGTTCCTAATTTAATCCAAGTTAGACCATGTGAGTATCTTTCCGTATTACCATTATATTTATATCTCGCATCGTTCGTTCAGAAGGTTTGGCATTTTTATTGAAAGCTAATTGTTTGCTACTGCCTTGATTAGATGAATTTTTCCAAGGAGTAGGGGACATCAACGCATCATTCTTTCCAAAACAGGTTAGTAAATATGATTTTCCATTGGCATCGCGTCATCACATTAATAAGCATTCATTTATAATACCTCGCGCATCTCTCCATTCTTTGCAGCTCAGACATCCATCACCGTCGCCTCTCCCAAACCAACCTCTCAAAATCGATATTCCACCTATTGATACATCCGATTCATCGGCCGGCTCCCTATCCGACAATTATTCCTCCTCCGCTACCACGACTCCAATATCGACCCCAACTTTACCATTTTCCTCGTCAGTACCGGATATTCTCATCGAAGAACTCGAGCAGCAACAGCAATTGGAAGAATTTCAGCACGAGTTGGAAAACCAATTTATAACGCGTCCGCTTGCTCAGCTGGAGAAAAAGCAGGCAGAACAGCAGCAACAGACAAATAAAGAAAAAGAAGATCAGATAACTATATCACATGAAAAGAATGGAAACAATGAAATGACAAGTAGCGCGCCAGCACGTTCGGTGTTGAATGACAACGATGAAGAACTAGGAATAATCTTGGAAAGGTTGAAAACGGTGCATAAAAGGTACTATGATACGTTTGACGCAAAAACGGAAGAGAATGAACAGCAGGAGGGAGAGCAGGCGAAGAGAGCTGATGTTAAGGTATGAGAATATGTAAAAATAAGAAAGAAATGAAAATGGATAAATATTGTTTATAGTGCGAAATATTAACGTAATAAACGTTCAAACGTTCCGTTACGCCCATCAACATTTAAACAGGTCATACTAAATGAAATGCGATCGCAAGTACTCAAAGGAGTGAAAATACTCTTTACTCGGTTGATTCGAACAACTTTAAATGAAAAACAAAGGTGACTTAATGTATGCGTTATTAATTGTTGCTTTCCAATTAAACTAAAAGGCTTTCCATTTCCATTACAGTGCTGACATATGGCGACGTGCAGAGTCATTTGGTGCTGTTTGTACCGAAGATTGGGATGGAGTTACGCATCTTGTGGCCGGAGACGTAAGTAATATATAAAATGTTCAACGAGTATTCGTTAGTATAGACAAATCCGATGGGTACTTTAATTAACTGCCAAACTACCGGATATTTAAATAGCTTATTAACTATCATCGTTAAATAGTTCATTCAATTATTGCGTCAGCGATTATTTCGAATAAGCAGTTTACGTATAGCCGAATACACTAACACGTATTGCTATACCATCTATCTTTCCCAGCCCGGCACAGATAAAGTCAAGTTAGCAAGAAGGCGATATAAAAACATCAAAATAGTCGCCAAGGAATGGCTATTCGATTCGCTCTCCTGCTGGCAACGGCAGCCGGAAGAACGCTACCTCATACCTCCACCATCGCCTTCATTTATAATGTCCAGTTCTTCATCCCCGTCATCCTCCCCGCTTCCTTCCCTCCCTTCCGTTCCCAATACCGAATCGAAAGGCAATGATACAGAAACCGATCACCCTAACGTTGCCGATGAAGAAGATGAAGGTATGCTTACCGGTACTGACGACTCTGTGAGACCTCGGGTAGGGCTTGATACAGTTTTCGAAACGTACAAGAAAACGAACTGGTCACAAGTGATGCTGGAGGTTTTTGATGAGGTTGGAGAGTCAGGAGACACTAGTGCTGCTGAGAGTGAAACTGAAAGTGGAAATGAAAGGTGAGTTTATATATAAAAGGGAAAATGATTAGTGATAATGAAGTCAGAATGATTGCCGTTTACCGTTTCACTATTTGCCAACCTGCTTATTTGCTTTCCTCATTCGTTATTAACCAACAGTCGAGGACTAAAGCGACAAGGAATTAATCTAACATCCAATTCCTCGGGCACGTATCCTACTAAACGAATGAAACACTCTCCGCTCCGTAATCCAGTAACGTTAGCATCCCCGTCATCCTCCTCTTCCTCTTCCTCGTCTTCTCCGCCATCTCCTGTAACTTCGCACCCTCGCGTACCACACGCGTTCTCACAGTCTTCTCGAAATTCTGCTAGATCTATTCGCAAACTCATGGGCCCAGTACGTAAACGTCGACGACATTATTCTGATGAAATAGGTGAGGAGCGGCTGTCTAGGGGTATTCATTCTGACGGCGAAGCTGATGGGTATGGCAGTGATGGAGGAAACGAGAGTGATGAAGGTAGCGAGTTTGATGATGATGATGACGAAAACAATTACAGCGAGTTTAATGATAATAATGACGGTTATGCGGATGAGAAAAAGAGACGGAGAGCGGATGACTTTGTAATGAGTCATAACATTGATGATGGGAATGGAAGTTCGAATAATATGGAAGAGGACGTAGGAGACGAAGAAGACGACATTGAGGATTTTCTGGCTGCTGCTATGAAGGAGGAGCCATTCGATGACTATTCAATAGGAAGTAACTATAGCGATGGATACGGAGACGGAGCCGAGTATGGAGATTATTATGAAAGAGTGAGCGACTAGAATGTGAGAGGGTGGGGGGGTTAAGAATGACGAGTAAGCTAGGTTATCAGACGGTTGAAAAGACTGACAATTGAAAGAGACGCTTTATCTGGTGGACTTTTGATAATACCGTTTACTATTGAATAGTCGGGACTATTGTTTGATATTTGTTTATTTCATTTGTTGCCATTGTAAATATTTCTACTATTTAGAAGGGCTAGCTGCAGGTTGGTTAGCGAAATCGCCGAATTGCTTCTATGCCTTTTTTGACGATTATGTGAAATTTCGAAGAGAATCTACCATCTCTAATGTTCAATATAGCATTTATTATCTCTAATCTAAATTCGATTCGGTTGTTATACAAGATTTTAAGTTGCCCCATGATACACGATCCCCGTGATCCACAGTCCCCCATGATACCCCATGATACCCCATGATACCCCACGATACTTTTTTTTTTTTCATATTGTGTTTGGGCTGTACGAAAGAGTTCCCTACGTTATTAATATGTTGGGGGAAAAGGGGGGGCTTTTGTGAGAATTGACCATCCATAATCACAGGTTTGCTTTGAGAATTGCCTTGCACAGATCGTTTCTGTGACGCGATTTAGATAACAGTTGTACATAATTTTTCACCAGAATGTATTGGCATTTGTTTTTTGGGGGAGAATCTGTGACATTAGACGCTTTTTCAAGAGCTACAGGATAATTCATGTAACGCTTGGTGGTGGACTCGTGTTAAAAACATTGACCACTCTATTGGATGAGAAATGAGTTATAAAATAGTTGCGTTTTCGTACTTGAAAAATTAGAAATTAAAGACCTCGTAACATTGGTACGGGATGTCTTGCGGATATCTTGTTGGGCCATTGTCCAATTATATTATTTGCGTGCTTTGACCAATTAATTCAGAAAACGTTTTTCCTTTTTCAGTTACAAATTCAAGAATCAAACAAAGCCAGAGCTTTTCTCAGCCTTTGTCGGATGCAAGGAAAAGGAGATTCTTTCTTTCCGAGTTACAATAAACAGTGGGGGTTTATGTTATGTTACAAAGATCTATTATACAAGTCAGGTGATTAATATGCATGGGCGCATGGAGCCTGAAACTTTTTTACCCCCAACCGACCGTACTCGTATGTTTTTAATATTATATTTCTTTTTTTTTTATTACAAATCAGGATAAATTAATTTATTCAGTGCTTCTCTCCTCGTTTCTATTCTCTTCAACTTTCATAACTCGTACTGCCAAATGCGACCGTAGATTAATTAATTATATCGAACATGTCTATTCGTTGGTGTTTCCTTGTACAAAGAACGATGGGGATCATGCATTTGGGTACGAAGCACAAGAAAACATTTGTAACCTAGTTATTAATATACGCAACTGTTGGGTAACGCCAAATAAATAATAAATCTCCTGATGTCTTTGGTGCAAAAGCAGCTGGCCCCCGTGGTAAAAGTGTATCAAAAATCTAAACTAATGTAAAATTAAAATTTTATTTTATTTTTACCACGAAGAAAAGAAAAAAAAAGCCCACATTCTTTTTTTGAAAGTTCAACATGTAAATACAAACTTGGCATTTTAAAGTAAGATGATAATGCAGTGCGATACAAACAGACGATGCGGCGGCGGAGGATGAGCCTTGTTTATTAATAACAACAACAAAAAAAATTTTTTTTCCACTTTTTTTGATTTTTCTTATCTTATCATACGATTGTCAGCCCAAGGCTGATTATCGGTGCGGATACAATGGTCGATACCCAAGTATGGACCTGATGCTGGTTGATCCAAAAATTGATAGGCATGCAGGTTAAAGATAAATTCAGTTAGTCGATTAAAAATGAGTGTTTATTTTGTTATTTATCAATATTTTTATTGCATCAAATGATGAAATGTCGGAGTTTTACGACCATCTTGATCATGGGTTTATCAATCTTTTTCGTTAGTTGGTCGTTTCACGGAGGAGCGGGGGGGGAGGTTTAAAAGATATCATTACCGAATGGTTCACTCGTCTCATGTGATGTTGGTCACATGTTACACATCATACTCAATTAATATGATTAATATGAATAACAGAAATAGGAAAATATGGACAAGAACAGAAGAGTTTAAAAATATCTAATCTTTTTTTATTTATATTATCTTATTCAATTATTTATTCACCATATTGTTAATATACATTGTTTAAACCGATTAACCCTTTATCACTATTACCAAGAAGCCACATGACATCATGCACTGTGTCATATTAAAAAACCGTGTTCGAGCAATTATGCAATTATACATCACACTGTAAGTGATTTCCACTTGTTTCCCGATTAAGAAGCGTCCACAAACAATACCCCATCAAACAGGATCCAACCCCAACGTTTTCCTGCACACAGACACTCTATAAAAGAAACTAACTTCTGAGCCAAAGAAAAGATTACAATTTACGAAAAAGACTGAATTTAATACGACTTATCATTGGTTATTGCCCTTTTAGTCGGGAGAAAAAAAAGCAGTGAAAAGACATTTGAAACATCCACCTCTTATGAGCAAGACAATAACAAACATTTTCAACAAAATATAGCACTCGACATATAACAAACAAACAGATAACAATGTTGCGTACTTCAGCGCTCGTTCTTTCACCAATCCTCTTACTCCTCTCACCTCTCTTACTTACGGTGGCCTTGTCTTTCAGCACCGTGGCCATGTTCACATCCATTCTCGCACTAGTTATCATATGTATACGTCTCGGATTCTTAGTCTTGGAATTCTCGGGAGGGGTCGTTTTCGACGTTGTCTACTGGGGTGTGCACAAATACCTCTTGTCCCCGCTATCCTTTCTGTTTCCCGCTCAAGCAACGACCAACCTCTCGTCCTTGCATCCCTCGTCGAGGTCACCTTCGTATGTCGTCCTAAAAGACGCATCAAACGTACACAGCGGTATACGCCCGAGCTCTAATAACCACACCTACGTAAATCCGCTCGAACCAAACTACAACTATCTCTCAACAAAAAAGCGATACTCTTCAACACACAAACGCAGAGGATCAAAAAAAAACATGTGGGAGAAGGATGCCCTGAGCGAAAAGTTGGGTGCCGAGGGACTGGACAAACTGAGTGGAGACGCACTTGCCAAGAACAAGCTTATTGACGGGTTATGGATGGGGAACGTATTCGATGTCAAGAGACCTTTGTCAAAGAGATCTGTTAGTGGCTACATGTGAGAGATTGACAATGACGTTATTAGTATGAACAATAGCCCATATTGGGGATAATCTATTGTGCAGATACCTCTTTTGGTTACTGTTATAGTTATTGCCGATTGTATCGGGTATTACGGGGCCCGGTAATCTTTTGATATATGTAATATTCTTTTCTTCTTTTTCTCTTGTAAAATAGTTTTATTTTCTTTCTTTCCTTTTTCTTTCTTCATCTTTGCATCACGATGAGCTGTCCGAAGTATAGGTGGGGAAGATTTAATTAAAAAAAAGGGGGAGAGGGAGAGGATATCCTTTCTTGTAAGTAGGGAAAAAAAAAAGTGAGTACATCGTCGTTCCACTTTTTCCACCTTATCAACATTCGCACAAGCTAGACTTTCTTTAGATTATCGCAAAGACTATATTGCATATTTGCATTTGTTTGTGTTTAGTAATTCCTAATAAAGAATGAGATAATTTAGATTTGCATGTTAAAAAAGCGTAGCCTGATTTGTCTTGAATAGTAAAGGAGAATGAGCAAGTCTTTAAGGGGAAAAGGTTATCTTGATATCGCTGCAATGGCTCTTGTGCGTTTTGACATGTCGCGTGTTGCTGCTAAACTAACAAAGTGTTGCATAGTAGCAGATCTTGCTCGAAGAATGTAAGTAACTATGGTGTACTCGAGCTACATGTCAGATACTGCACATACATCCATATAAAGCGCCATTTTATGACAGATAACAAATACGATTATAAAATCATGTGTGAGAATTAACTTTAAATGATCATAACGAGGGGTCTTCGTTCTGAAGATGGAATATGAAACCACCGTTGATCGATTGGGAGGAGTTACTGTGTAACCATATGCAGACTTTTCCTTTTTCGTATAACGAAATGCTCCCTTATCGGAATACACGGCCATCAACCCCCATTGGTACCTATCATTTGGTTTGTGTCATAGGTGTCATTTATGGATTGGTGGGTTTTCCCAGAATCTTCGAGCAATGTGGTCAGATGTCTCGGCCTTAACTTGCGGCGTTATTTAGTATTAGGCGAACAATCTCTAAATATGCTTTTCGATGATAATGCATGCTCAATTGTACGTTGGAGATAATACAAGCATAAACGATGCAACCTATTATTAGCACAGTTTAAAAGTGAGAGAGGCAGGATACCGTTGTACAATGAACTCTCCTTAACGATAACCATAAATAAATGGGTAATATAATAACACAGTGGCTGAACGTTTCTCCTTTCAACGCCCGTCAATCCCCCCAACGTCAAATGTGCTTGATGAGTCTGTGTAGACTCCTGGGAATTGGGCAAATTTACTCGATCAACTATAGTTGCACACCATATTGAGAATCACGTGATAAGATAACGTTAGTATTATTATATAGTTGCCTCATGAAATATTCCGCAGCTAGCTTGTCTTGGAGAAGCGATAAGCTGTTTTTCTTACAGACTTGTATCATTCATAAATTCTAATCGATGATGTTTTAATGACATATTACTATATGATCGTATGATTACGCTTGCTGATTCTAAATACATATTTAGCGGATCATACGATAGCACAGCCGAGAATTTGTATTACCGTGCGGGACCAGTTTGAGTCAACTGATCGCGTACTGCATTTTAATTCCCATTTCCCCGAATATGATCAGAAATCACAAGTTGAACTAGATTATAATCGAACATCCATAAAAGAAAATTATGTTCCATCATAGTTATAGAGTTTACTCACAAAATACTCATAATATTTATTGAACTAATCAAATACTAATGTTACTGACAATGTATCGGTCAAGCAATACTGATAATTATATTTACCTTCATATAAGAACGCTGCATGTTGATTGGCTAACGAAAATTTTATATTATATAATCATTTTTGAGAATTAGCCTTGTACGTAATTTTTATTACATTGCTTGTAATTCCTTATATAGCAGTTTCTTAGAAGAATACTGTATAATATAAGAAAACTGGTATTACGTTATAGATCGCATCCATCCCATGAAATAAAGCTCTTTATGAGGTTCTTTTATGGAGGGTTCTTTTATGGAGGTTCAACTGTACATTAGTATAACATACCGAAATAACACAATCAGACTTTATCACCAGCATGTCTATCATGACTTGGTTCAAAATTAGAATAAACAGTACTACTAGAACAAATTATACATTCAATATATCGCATTGACTGAATACTTGCTAGTGATAATAAAATGGCGTAAACGAATTTAGACATTACGCGTTCGTAATTAAGATATTTGCGAGAAGAATAGTGCAGCAATTATCCATCGCGTAAAGGATTCGTCCTATGTCATGACGTTTTTTAAATTGTCAATGACCATCCTTTCGACGTAATTTATTTACACCCCTTCTTGTGTTTTGGCAAAGTGCTCATGTAGCGTTCCTGAAACATTACATCAATTCAATGTCCTCTGCAGCGATAGCTAATGTCGGTCAATGGGTATAACCTATCATTTGACTTTTCGGTCCGAGTAAGTTAATGCAAAATTGACTGAGAATTTGCCTTTTTCAAACATACAACTGTGTTTTTTCAATGTTTATGTTGAAGTCAAGTTGTCACTCAAGGCCTTAGAAAAGTCCAATCTAAGTAATTTATCAAACACAACTAATGAAACTTTAGATTTGGGCACGCCAAAAAACTAGATGTGGGGATGATGTGGAGCTAAAGTAGTTAACCAATTGAACAATGCGGTTTGATTATCATCATTACATCGTCAACTTTGTCGGACACTCGACAAGCCGGATTTGGCCCCTTTTTTAAAAAAATCGAGATGTCAGATCTACACATAAAAATCGCAAGTCGGACAACTCGATAAGTCTCTCATGTGAGTTGAGTGACCATTCTTGCGTTTCAATATAAGTATTGTCTATACGAGGCTATCGTATAAAGCATTATATAAATGTAATGTATGGGGAGTATTGCAACAAACCAGACGAGTGAACATTTATTACGTGACATAAATGAGAAGCTGATACAGCTAACAATTAACTAATTAACTAGTAACATATTGCGGTTAAATTATGGGGTTAAATTAATTATAATAATGTAACAAACGTTAAAGTTGACTGTAAAATTATAGCATAATTAATTAATATAATTAATATTAATTTAATCCTGTATATATACATATAAATATAAAATTACTTTACATTAAATTCACCATGAACAAAAAAATTATAGCACTATAGGGGCATTCTAAAAAATTCAAGAAGAACAAATTGCTTTTACGTTTTTACAACCAATGATTGAGAATGTCTTACTAGATAAAAGTTACTTGTAGAATTTATTAAGAAGAAGAATCAATAAATAAGCACTATTACTATAATTAACTCACAATAAACCAAGAAAGAAAGAAAAAAATGTAAACAAAAATCCAGCATTTATTGCATAAGTAAATTATTTTTCATATTTTTAATTTTTCTTTCAATATACAGCACTAGAGTTTCAAGCATAATCATAATAAAAGTTATCTACAATTTATTTTAAACAGTTGTAGCCACTTTTGTTCATCATACAGTCATACCTCGTTTATATCCCCACTTTGGGACAGAACTTTTTTGGGGATATATTCGAGGTGAGATACAACTGAGGTATATATGTGTGTAACATTATTTAAAGCATACAATTTTATTGGTTAATAAATTCTGTTAATAAA
>CAJVPJ010000700.1:0-18769 GCA_910592205.1 Paraglomus occultum | reverse complement strand
TGGTAGAGGTTATGAAAGATGTATTAAACTAGTTATGATGTACGATGTGAATACAAATAATTCAAAAACGGTGACAAGTAAGTAAAAAATTTCTTGGTTTTGTTCAATTTTGACTTCTACAGTATTCATATGCTGCAGTTGACAGTTGAGAATTTAATTACATCAGATACGAAGGCTCTGTCGGGATCATCAACACCTGCATCCTCGTCCGCCCGAACGCTCAAGGCGAAGTCAGCAAAACCGCATGGAAAATTAGCACCAAAAAGTTCACAGATTCACAGTTTAAATCAAGCTAAAACAAAAAAACCGAGCGACATGTCACGATCGAAAACCCGTATATCTCACGCTTTATGTGATTTACCTATAGATCGTCAAATATATGACCTTATTCACTCGTCAGGAGAAGTAGGAATCACCGCTAAAGAGCTTAGGGATCGCCTAGGTAGTCTCAATGTTAGATTTTTAAATAAAATTCTGGTGAATCTCGTAAAGCCACAGCCGGACGATTTAATACATTTTACGGTGAAAAGAGTTGGAGAATTTCAAGGAAGAACAAGGCAATATAGGTATTTTACTCCGGACGGATTTGTAAAGTACCAGATTGCACAAGGATTCGATCCAGAAGAAAGCGAAGAGCTCGTTGGATCTAACATGGATAAAACGACAATGTTTGATCCTTTAATTAACCGGTTCAAAGTAGTCAACGTTAAGCGCAATAAACCCAAGTACAACCGCAAACGAAAGACGAGCAGCAAACTTTCCGGAAATGACACTAATAGTGCATCAGAGAGATCGCATAAGAAAATAAAAATTCAGGATACTGATTATCTTATTGAAATTGGACCGCCGACAAAATTACAATCCGTAAATACTTCAACAAACATTACTTCGGCGTATAAACGGCTCGGCAAAATACCGAAGATCAGATGTTTGAACAGCACCGAAGAGTTAACAGAAACGAATAATAATGATTCTGCAACTTCAACCAACGAGTGTATTATTGTTGAGGATGAGGAGGTTTCTGAATTTAGGGCCAGTACTTCTCGGGCTCAAGTCGTCTCCGTAGAACAGCGTTCCTCTGCCAAGAAATCTGCTACCAAATCTTCATCCAGAGATACTGGTTCTCGCAAACAAGTTGCAAGCAATACATTTACTTCTCGTCGGCGCCATAAAATTATTAGTGATCTCCTCGAAGAACACAAAATACTTGAATGTAATTATGTCTTAATTCGCCGTTATCAGGAAGCGGAAGCGAGTTATGGCAGTTCAACTCCCTATCCCCACATTGTCTGTAAGAAAACACTCATGCGTGCTGGAGAATACATGGAAATGAAGGGATTACTAAAGCAGTACACTGTTGCATTACCGCTTCTAAACGGTGGGATTACTCATAAACTATTATTCCTTCATCCAACGTTAACACCAAACAGCAAAGAAGTAAAAGACTATATTGCAAAAATGCAAGATAAAGCTATCCTTGCCGGTGGAACTTACAAGTCAACTCCGGTGGATGAAGTAGACGTAGAGGTAGAGAGTTTAGATGAAATGCAGAGACGCATCGGTGTTAACAGTGAGCGAGGGGACGTTTCTCCTCGTTTACGATACGATACGATGATGTTCGCTGATAGTATGGATGTCGATAATGCAGAAACTCTACCATCAGATGCAGGAGAGAATGTCCAAAGCACTTCACAAGTAGACCCTGGAGGCGATCTCTGGTGGTTGAATATAGCTCGGGATTACGGGTGGATTAATGCGAAGATGCTTCGTGCTAAATTATTACATCAGTTTTTGATAGAAACGATTAATAATGCCTCGCCAGATGATAATCGTGTTTCTAAAGAAGTTAGTGTGTTTGAAACAGCTATTCTACTTCGAGAGATGCCGTTGGGGTTGTATCTACGCATTATTGGGCAAACAAATCCCAGTAAGGAGCTTACCGACTATATTAACTCTGGTGGAGATCTTTCCGTGCGGTTGATTGATGTGGCGCCCGAAATTCGTGCTACCATTTTTCATCGAAACTACAAATACAGGTTCGCTTTGAAGAATTTGTTGGATATATTAGCAGCATTGCAACTTATAAGTCCAATATCAAAGTTGCTTGATGATGAGGGAAGGCCTTTGTTTGGCCCCTTGACTAGAATGTGGTTGGAAGGTGCAGATGAAACCAGGGCTCCGGCGTTGTTTGAAACATCCGATTCCGATGTACTTATGCCGGCATATAAAGTTATGCATACTGTGCCAATGTATGATTATACTGTACCTGGACCTAGTCGCCCTTACATAAAAGATTACCAGATAGTGACTCCGGAGGATCTGCAAATATACTGGAGCGAATTACAGTATATTGCACTACAGCGTGAAACGGAATCTAATGTTGCTGATGTGGATAGATCTCAAGACGTTTCTCAAGACGTTTCTCAAGACGTCTCTCGAGACAAAATTAACAGTAAAAAGTCGAGCAAAAATAAAGATCCTTTGAGCTTTATAACCTTCCCTCGTAATTGGCAGGGTTCGTATGCTTTAAGCATCCGACAAAAAAAATTGCTCGAGTCTTATGTAGACCGTACAGCGGGTAAGACACCTTACAATGATGACATGCTTTGTCAAAAGATAAGCAAAGAATGTACAATTCCTGTGTCTCGCGTGAAAGCTTACTATAAACGAATTGAAGAAGCTTACTATCAAAAAACTCAAACAAAACAACCAAATCGCGCAAGTATCAAACGCGCTCCAAAACCACGTAGATCGCGACGGGAAGGTCTTCTCAAACAACGGTCCATTTCTGGTGTGGTTGCTTCCGCACAGGGTGAGCCCTCATTTCGCAGACGTCGTCGTACGACAAACGTTCATCGACTGGTCAGGAAAGTCCAACGAACTCGTAATAATACTTCCAAGAATACGAGTCAAACTGAGACGAATGATGAACTACAAATTGAAGCGGCTATTGTTGACGGTGAGATTGTACCAGTGATTAACGATGAGACACGTTTTGAGACGCAGTATGAGCAACTAGCACAGCGTACACGACCGAATTGGACGGTAGAAGAGGATGAGTTATTAATCCATGCTTACGCTATTATGAAAGTTCGTGCGGCAAAGGCAAGGTTTCTGTGGGCCGTTATTAATAAAGTGATACCGAATAGGACCAAAGAAATGTGCCGGAGAAGAATAGCTGTTCTAAGTAAGAGAGTTACTATGAGAGATAGAATTAACAGTTTGACTATCCAATGGGAGAGAATATACAAAAATGCTATTGAGAAGGAGGATATTATTGATGAGAATGTGAACGATTTGTTGAATTATGATCTTCTTGGTCAAGTTGAATATTTCATGAAAATTATGGAAAATCAACCGAGGTATGCATATTATATTGATAGACTTGATCTTTCCCTCTTGTTATAGCTATGTTGGGTGCTAACTGTTGTTTTCTTGCTTAGTATCTTGACGCCGGTACCGTCCGTATATCTTCCAGCAGACGTCTCCATTCTAAATGAGCAATTTGTTGTCAAAGATTTCTCGTCCAACCGTAGAATAGATTATTATTTTGAAGACCAGCTTCCAGGGAAATCTCTCAGACAAAAACAAGAAATTCTTCTCTCTAGTCAGTTTTCTTGTCAACTTCCGAACGATGAGCTTGTCGATTTTCCCTTGAAATGTGAAAATATTACGATGGATACAGGAAAAATGACGACAGATATGGTCGAAGCATTGTTAAAGGTTTGGAATAATAATTTGCGTTTTTACGTACAACTATTTATTCACCTAATACGCATTATAATTATTCACGCTTTTGGCTGAGAAGATGATCCTTCTAACACCCGACGATCAATATGATACCACCCATGCATTCTCTATACTTAATTCTTATCCCATTGAATATGTTGACAAAGCATTGGAAGAAGCTAAAGCGAGTGGAGCTATTGTCAAAGTCAAAAGTGGATTCGATCGTAGAGTTCCCGGTCGTGGCTATCATGTGTCTGAGAAGTAGGTACTTGATTCCTTGTACGAAATATTGATATCTAGGGTAACAATGCAATATCTTCGATCAATTTACTATAGATTTCTTAAAGTTATAAATGGTAACTTGCCAGAACGATTCTTTACGCACGCAGCAAATTACCATAAGCAGCTTGTGCAGAGAGTCATGTTTTCGCCTTTTGCCAACAGTGGAACCATGGCATGTCTGTTGGATATGCTTGCAAATGACAAGGTAGGTTGCTTAAGATGACGCCTAAAGTGGGATTGATTACGCAATTGACTTATTCAGCTTCTGGCTATAGATTACTCTGACAGGACTGCTGCCATCGCATTTGTTTACGAATTTAATACCGAACTACAGAACGCGCCAAATTGGTAAGTGAGCGGCTGGATTCAATAAAGAAAAGAGACATTAATACGTTTTTGATACCTTTGAGTTGTTCCATGCTTTTTCCTACGTTTATTTTCTCACTTTTCTCATTTTCGCTACATATAAACCAGATGAAAGCAAGCTCCACTTTGACATTGTTATCTCTCCAAAGAATTTTGATGCCACTATAAAGACATCGATGGTATCACAACACGAATTTCTATCAGAACCAAATAACCATCAACTTCCAACCATAGAACAACCAAAGATAGTAATGCTCGATGAAGACACGTCTATGGATACTATCGATTTAGAAATTGAGAATAGACAGAATTCACAGGAGCAGAATGTGTTAGAAAAGCAAGACCGACAGAAAGAGAAGGGGAAAAAACAATCATGTCATTTCAAATTTCCAAAATCTAAAAAGGAAGCTGTGTCAGAAACCAAGAAATTGATGATGACTCTAGATAAAGAGACGAGAGGTAGTGTTTTTACCGTTTTCAAGGCAGTTGCTCGGTTTGGTAAACTTGGAGTGACGATTAATTCGTTAAAGGCAAGTGTATTTCAAACTCTTTCAAAACGTATCAGCGATGGCAATTACTTCAACAAAAGCTTTGCTAACCTTTCATTCAAACAATCTTAGATTTATCTACAAGAGAGTTCCGAGCAAGTTCCGGACGCCCACATCGGTCAAGCTCTCAATCTCCTAGGGAATCATACTCCAATATTAACTATGCGTGTTGGTCATAAAGTTAACAGATACGTTTGCGGTGTATACGCAGAACGGTGGCTAGTTGATGTTTCTAACAGACAAAGTTATAACTCTGCTCGGTACGCGCCCAGGACAGTAAATGCAGCAGTTGATGCAGGAATAACATCTGGTCAGGGTCAAACGCCGAGAGAGAGGACTGAACCGGAAAAGAAATTTGCATTACCTAGAATGTGGTATAATATCAATGGCGAATTCATTGAATCCGTTCATCGTGGATGTTTAGAGGTGGTCCTTGGGACTATTCTGAAGAAGCCAGGAATTTATGAGGTAAAGAATTTGAGACGACAGTCGGTAGTTGATAACTCTTGGATTTAAACTCGTTGTCTTTTTGTCATTTAGTCTAACATCTATAGAAAGCTACGATTGGTCATGACACATGCTGAGATCCAGGATATCTTGGAGGATCTCGTGGAGAGAGGATGTGTAACAAGGCGGTGTTTCTTGAAACCACAAAAGGCAACGTTATTTTCGGCACCGAGGACGTTTGAGGATTGCGGTATGTATTGCTATTGAATGCATGGATACTCGCTTGCGACGCTATACTAAATTATACCTTTTTATGGATAACTCAGACTACAATGTAATTAGTTCCGATAAAGTATCTTGCTATTGGGTTAATCAGGGATACTATTTATATCATGACAAGGTTAAAAATTGCTTCGTCTAAGAAAATGGTTTCTTTTGTATTTATAAGTTGTGATGAATATAACCTTTTTAATAATTTATGCTTGAATATGTGAAGGGAGATGGATAGGCATTCTGTAACTCTGCTGAGAAATTGGATTAGAGTAATAATAATCACAACGTGTGATTGCAGCTCCTAAACCATTGTTGCGATAACAGATGTCAATATATCATATAATGCGAATATGCAATTCAACGTTATTAGAAAAGTTTCTACAACGATAAATTGGAACTGATTTTGTTATATAACAAACGATAAGACAAAACCCGTTACTTGTTATTAGATTTAAACAAGTATAAATACAAAACGCCATTATTTTTGCAACTTATGATATTGTCTTGAATAACAAACTTTATTATAATATCAAGTGTATATAACGTTTACAGATAAATATTTAAATTGTAGAAAGTGTAATTCAAAAAATAGTTTTGTAATTGTCGTCGTAACCTTCAATTATTCTCTGTTGTTCAGCTACTCTTCTTAGCAATTTTGTTACCGTTATTTTCGCCGGGGGACTGTAAGGTTGAATTAGTTCCGAGGCATTTCCAGAGAATGGTGCAATACATTGTGCTTGCAGCAGCATCTACTAAATTCGCGGGCTCGCGGCTTCTGTTGTATCTGTCTATTTCTTTTCTGTAGAGCAAAAATGCATTTGCGTAACGGCGACTGCAAATACATTTTGCTTTTCTGTCTAATAGGTCTTCGACGGACAGGGTTGTTTGAATGTCGGGGTATTGTTGTTTGATAGCGCTAACGTGTTCATTTATTGCGGTGCGCATCAAGGTTTCAATTTTAAGGCTCATTTTGTATACGACACAGTAATGTAGTAAGTGTAGTGGCGGTAGTAAGTTGGCCATTTAAATTCGCATGTTCCGGGAGCGTAGTTATCAAATACAAATGGCCACCCGTAGGTAGGAGAGAACTTTGGCCAGACGCTGACATCAAATCCATAGCTGAGAAGTCGACCGGCATACATCCAGTTCTTGTCCGTCATCCGCTCTCAAGTGCAAGCAGTGAGCCTTTATTTTCTTGGCCTTGTTTTGCGTTGAAAATAGATGATGATAGGGGGAATAGCAAAAAAGAAGCGTGCTTTGCGTGCAGAAGAATGTTTGGGCGTAGCAGCAGAATAGGAAATAAGTGGTAGATTGCGCGAGGAGGTTAAAGCCCAGTTTAAAGCTGTTAGACAACTCGGGTCCGATAACGAACAATGATCGTCAGCTATTTATATGTATGTACATTCTTCGTGCCACAAAAATGTGCTTTTTAAATTTTCGACCCTCAGTCATGACAAACCGAAATTCGAATGTATCCGCTGACTTACTCTTTCGGATCACAGACAGATCGGTCCTCCGGTCACCCATGCCAAGACACATAATCTCACTTCATTCTATAGAGACAGATACTCCTACTATATCTCATAAACGTAGTCCAATAAAACCCGGCAAGTTTATACGGCCGACGCCTATAGTGCCTGCACTCGGCATACCAACGACGCGCAAGCCATATAATGTCACTAGCTCGTCGTCAGATTATGACAGATTAAAACAGCATACAATCCTGGAGAAATTTTCCCCATCAGAAGCGCATTTACTAGAGTCAAGTAACGATATTGGTCTTGGACCTTGTGAGAAAGAGGTTGCCGATACTATACCAGTGTGCCGACAAAGTTTCGAGGTAAGCTCGCTTCCTGGTCCTTTGATAGAAGACGACTATCGACCGGAAAAAGGAATATACATGAATCGTTGGCATTTGAGATGCATTTCTGCATGTGGATTGAACCTTCCAGGTGATCTTGGTGTTTGGGTAGTGTTGAAAGGAATACGGAAATACAAGGGACAATGGAAGGACTGGCATTCATCGGCAATTGTCGATAGAGTTGACTCACGAACAGTGCAGACATTAAGTGGACAAATGTACTACCTGGCTGGTGACGTCATTGCTGATTCAATGATAAAAGATGGTGAAGTACCTTACTGACATTTTATTTCTTTTTGTTGTTGTACAGCAAAACGATCTAACAGTATTTTATTTAATATTAATAAAAAACGTTAGGATTTTCAACAGAGTTGATATCTCGATTTTCGCAAGGATTTCCTTCAGATTGGAAAGCATTGTTGGCTATTGAATTCGAAAGACATCAAAAGCCATAAAATAATGACGGCAACGGCGACGACGGCGACAACGACGACAACGACGATATCAACGCCGACAATGCCTAAAAGAGTCATAAAGCGCAGTCAAGATGACGGTGCGGGTGATCTGTCTACCAAATCACCGCCCCGTAAGATTTCTAATACAAGCAAGGATTTCTTTAGTAAGCCCGAGCCGATTCCGCCATCACCGAAGGCGCTAGTGGATTCTAGCGAAATTATCGAAGATGGGAATACATATTCTCAGGAGTTTCCACTGAATGCCGACGTAAGTTTTCTTTTTACTCTGATCATTGAGAACAACGACATGAGCATCTACCATATACTATTAATAATACTTCGCTTTCGCATAGGTGATTCTACCAAAAGATGTAATTAGTGTCACGCGCGCAGGACGTCGAATAAAAAAACCTGGTGCTTGGTGGGCCAAACACTAAACAATTTGTTGATATCACGTGATATACGCAGTATTCCCGATGCTTATGGGAGAAGATATGTCATAGTTAATCTCTTTTGTATATGTTCTAGCCCGACCTGATATATTATCATTAACCCTGTTGCAACATCTAATTCAATATTAGGTAGTGGTCAAGCATTACTAATACCTAAACGGTGTAAAACCATAAGATGTAAAGGAGAAATGTGCATGCCTCGTCTTCCTGGACAGTAATTTAATGGATGGCGATCCGATTTTCCTGGTTTACCGTTCAAAATCCTAATACTCATCCGTCCCTCCATTTAAACTGCTTAACAAGATACCTCGGTTACTTACCCACCACAATCATAAGCTCGTGAGTTGTTAACTGTTAGTAATAAACATTAAATTGCAATTACAATCAATTATGTAAATCACGACGTAATTGCAAGATGGTTCCATGATAATATGTAAGGTCTGTATTAATATTAATATGGTTTTCGCAACTGACATCGCATGCTGTCTTAACAAACTCGCTCGCAACCAACCGAAAACATTGATGTACATTTTCTCTCTCTCTCTCTCTATTTTTATTAGTTCCGACCTGTTGAGCTAGCTGCTATTACATAAGCATACTCTCTTATTGTAAATCTGGACAGATGTATGAGAACGGACGAACGATTATCGTTCAAGCTAGAAGCAATGAAATTGTAAGTATAAAGTTTGGATAGACAACAAAAAGATGAATCGAATGCTGATGTGTGCTGTTCGTGCATTAATAGTATGTCTCATATAATAATCCATGTTTGTAACTCAATTGGGTCATGCTGGACTGAGTGACTAGGTCCAAAACTGAGATAAGTCCCAAGGAGATACAGTACATGCCAGCAATAGGGAATTACGTAGTGTAACGGACATTTGTCAATAAAATTAGGTTCGTGACAGGGTTCAAAATTGTCTTATCTTGCGTAAATGCTAGTTATATTCCATAATTGAAGTCTATGCTGTCACTTCATATTAATATCATATTAAATGGAATGTTGTAATCAACCTAGTATTGTCTGCGGTTATTAAACGGCTCATGTGCGATTATAGTAAGACGCGCCAAGTTTTATTGCCCTTCTATAATTAGTACACTCTTCAACTAAATTATTTTTGTACGTCACTGTCGCTGCGCGATGAGTGGGTTTATTGTTAGATGGCAGACAAGACCAGACAGACTCGCAATTTAATTAGATTAGCAACAACATTTTTTATACCTCAATAACAACAGGAGAAGTATAAAGACTGCCTGCAAGTTTTAAGTATACAAACGCTCTTAACATAACAATGTGAAAATAAGCATATTATTTCAATAAAAATTACGACAAAGCATACGAACCCAAATTCTAGTTATGACCACATAGTACACTTTGCTTAATATTGATTACTGCTAATTGAAGCCAGGCAATTTCACTGATAATAAGATATTGGTATGCCCAAAACCAAATGGCTGAAGGACGGAATAGATATTGTATGGAATGGGTTCTTAATCTGTGCAAAGAAAAAACCAGATCTTGCTGCTACATATTGTATTCATGTCAGAATACTATTACCTAGAAACTGGAAAACACCTTTCAAAAATAAAGACTATTGAGAGATATAGGATGCTTCCAACAGAACGGTCACATTTCTTGCGCGGTAATTTCCTCAAGACTCGTGTTCGAGACGTTTAAGGATAGTCCTGACTTAAATCTCATCAAAAGCTTATTAAAGAATGAAGAATCAATGTAGAAACAATGGCAATAAAATCTCTGCTAAATAACATCAATAACTCAGCACAGTTGGCTTTTATTTAGCAATGTGTAATGAACTTTTATCAGGTAATTTTCATTTTGAGCAAAGTGTCCAATGCTCTTAAGCTCACACCTTCATATCATGTTTCAACTTGCCTGCGCCAAAGAGTCTTCCATCATAACTTGCATTTCTTGTTCCTTTAGAGATTGTTGATGTTTCTACGGTTGTAAGAACCGCCACCAATCATGAACTGCTTTCGGGACCTTTTTCTTAAAATTGAAAATGTTAAAGAGCAATACATCCAATTCCATAGCCTCAAATGTTACTTCTAAAGACATCATTTCGAGTGTGCAAGCGGTTACATGCCCAAGACGGCGCTCCACCACGGAGATGCCATATCCCTAAAGCACATTGCTAAAGAGATCGCCCAAAGCCCGACCTGCCATAGCGGTGTGGTCAGTTGCAGCTTTCATGACACAAACACATTTACCCCACGTTTTTTGAGATTAACAGCCATCATCTCAGACTTCAATTATAAGCCCATTGCATCGAGCTATGAAAAGGTCCAGTGTGGAAAGAAAACGCTTGTGCCCCATCTGGTCCATCTGTCTTGAATGAATCTGTTTCCTGCGAGTAGTTCTTTCCCAGTTTCGTTTAGCCACGACAGGAAGCCGAGTTCGCTCCACTGATCGGAACTGGTTTGAACAAAATAGTCCGAGTTTTTGCGATTCAAAACCAGTAAATGTAAAAATAGGGGTGCTGGGAAGGAAAAAAGCTAAAATATATCCCACCTAGCTGTTTATTAGCGTTTGAGCGCGGCATTTGAAAACGAGAGAGGTGTATAGTACAGTATATGTACTGAGTAGGCATCCGCGTAAAATTTTCTTGTATGTCACGTGATTGTAGGTGTTCCTACACAGTAGCATGTCCCATGACTGTGTCAAAATACCAGCCACATCAGCCATTTGATGTGGCACCATCCCCAATTAACTATTAATAACTATTCAAATAACAAGACAAGCTCGCCAATGCAATTGTCCAGCTCATTATTACCTTGCCTATATCAATCGTAGACGCTAACAAGACTTTATTACAATCCTATTAAAGTTGACAAAAAAACTCATTTCGAATCAAATACACGTGATCTCTCTTTTTTTATCTGGGGGAATGCCAAGGTAAGCCCGTTGTTTCCATTGTCCAATGATGTAGGGTTACGTTTCGTCAGATCATTATTGATTACGCATATTCCCACATTCATTTATACTCCCATTAACAAGGCCCTTTTGTAAGCATTATAAATTCCATTCAAAAACTCCTTATCTATCGACATACAAATATCCCACACAGTATGCAATCTGTGCGCCTCTATTACATAATGGATTATTGTCTCTTTTCTTGTTGACTATGAATGTGTTTGTTCCATAAATTGTCTCGGAGATTACAACGGGATGCGGGTACGTACCCTGATCAGAGAAGAGATGGGGGCTGAGTGGTTTTTTTTTAACTCTTGAAATTCTCCGAAGCGAAATGCAGATGTTTCCTCATTTGGTATGAACAAACAGTGAGGGCAAAAGGGTGTAACGGAGGCATTTTAGGGGTCAGAATTGTCCGTCATATTGGTTCTATCACCCCATATTTGTTAATGAGTGATTAAGAATCTCAATGATGGTATGTCGCTTTTTGGGAGATCGGTATAGGTCGTGTGGAGTCCGAAATCGTTGCTTGCAATATAATAATAGACTTGTATGCATGGCTCATATGTATTACTATTAATATGAGCATAATCGCTTCTCAAATACAAACGTACCTTTTCATAGGAAAAACCAGTTTACATACTAGTTTTTGGTAGTCTGCGCATTTTAAAGATGTCATTTCTCGGGAGTTATCCTTGTTCAATGACATTTCATCGCGTAACAGAAACTTTATTGCTAACCAAATATTTCTACTGACATGCGTTTTGCGAAAGAAAGGATGAACAAGCGAATTCAATAAATAATAATAAGCGCTATACAGGTATTAAAATGCTTCTCTCTACAGAAAATGGTACGGCAGAACTGTTTTTATGCAATAATGAACGCCGAAAGATCATGCCTTTTTTATTAACACGAGCAAATTACCATGAGCATTACATTAGAGCGTGCCCTAAACTTTATTTCTTTTGCATCAAGTTAGAGCAAGTGCTATATACGAGTTAGAGCGTAGTTATATCAGAAACCTAATTTAGTAATAGGGGAAATGAGCCAAGACTAAATAATTCCAAAGCTAGCTTTTCATTTTGGGAAATGCCAATAGCTCTCGGCATAGTGATATTTGGTAAAAGCGTGTTAAAAAGGAATACAATGAGGCAGTTAATTGCTTTTCAAATATTAAAAAGATACCAAAAGTTACATAGTCGGGAAGAAAGATCTTATGCATACATGGTGACAATCAACTCTGATTCGTTTGATTTAAGTATCAACCATGTCAAAAAACCATTGCGCCGAGGTCTTGCCGAAAGAATAAGCCGTTATCAGAAAGTACTTGATACTGTTATATTAATAATTGTGACATGTTTATGATGTCAGATTTCGTTTATAATTTCTGGTAAGTTTAATTTTGGATCGATCAATTTAACCCCCCAAATATTGTGTCACACAGTTGTTTCCCCCCCAAACCATGATTTGTTTACATATGGGCTACGGACAATACGCATAATATATTAACCGCACATTTGTTTCAAGTGCAGTGTCCAATGCGCAGTCCCTGGATTTGCACATACATGTATGTTGTTGTGTGGTCGATTGTATGGTCGTTACGTTGTTATGCTGTATGATATACACTAACACATGTTATCGGTGATTTTCAGTACATTCGGTATATTTGGACAATGGAACAGACAATATGAAGGGGGCATCATCAATCACATGAGAACGCTACACAGAAGATGGGGTAAAATCAGTCAATAAACCATTTACAATCGTATAACAGCATTCATTGTATTGCGTATGTTTTTGCAGATGAGAGTAACCGTGTGTGTGAGGTAACCAGGTTTATAATTAGTATAAATCGAATGACTTTTTTTTTTGTTCTTTCCAATTTGTCCCCTTCTCCCCCCCCCCCCACCTCCCCCCACCCGACTCTTCCCCTTCCTCATCTTATCATTCGGATCTCGATAATTTCAAAGACTTCTTTTTAGGGCTGGGGCTGTTGTTGCGTAAACATAGATCTGGCTGTTTTTATAGCCTCATTCATCGTTAATTCGGGTTAGCATGGTTTTTAGTCTGAGCCTGTGTTTGTATCAGGTTATTAATAGAACTCATTTTTATACTGTATGCAACGCATTGATAGTATTCGCTTTATTGGTTTGCATGCCTAGCCTTTGGGAAAATTGGCTGGTGTTTGTTGTTGTCGATATGGTTGGTTCGTTGACTCATGTAAGCAATGGGATTTACGCTAAATGAGCTGTCCGATGCGTGCTACAATGGATCGATTAAAAAACTCGCTTTTTTTGTACACCAAGAGCTAGTAAAAAATCGAACGGGGGACTATTTATTATATGGCACAAGATACCCAATTATATTATACAGTTACAATTGTCACCATATACACAAATCATCAGGACACATTATGTTTGTTCTATGTTACGATGCCGCTTATATTAAAACCAGTTGTCAATGAAATAAATATGTGTTATATTGTAATTCCTTAAATCTTAAATTTAAGTTGACCAATTCAATATAATCGTCCCGCGCCTCCGTCAGAAATATCAAATTATTTGTTACCTACAAGTAATTCCCGCTAACTATATTACACACATGTTCTATATACAGAGCTACTATCATATCAGGGGGACCAGTCGACTTGCCCCCGAAATTAAGGTTGTCGACCGACATTTTGTGATTACAAATCCCGAATTGAACCAGCTTTTTTTTTTGTCGATATGAGACGTTGGACTGTATAGGTGTAATCTCCATTCGTGTTTGGTTGGCATCCAATATTATCCATTCATATACGCACCATACACACCTCCCCCCTAATGTGAAGCGATAGCTGCTCGTGCTTTAATCTTCGCTTTTTGTGTTCTAATACTCGCATCATATCGATATCTCCGTATGGAATGCACTAGAACATACATAATCATACCATAATGCAGCGACTGCATATGTAAGACATACACCATTCGTCGTAGCCCCATTGTGTCTTTACTAGATATCCTCATTTGTTGTGCTGTTCATTTTGCTCCAAACCTTAAAAAAGAAAAAAAAAAAAAAAGGCTCCAAGAAAACAGAGCTGATTTATACCACATTGATAACCACAAGTAGTCGCATGCTTCTGCTTCGCCATGTGTCTTTGTTAACCAAGTTGGTTGTCGAAAAAAGTGGTAAATGAAAGATACACCTTTAATCAGATACGTATCGATATGTGTTACTCTTACGTATGCATGTATAAGATTCATATTAATTCGTGATAAACTATAGTCCATGTCCCATTGTCCATACGTAGCCTGCTGATCTTGTTAAATTTCCCCTTGTTTATCACCAGAGAGTATGGGTATTGGGTGGATAATTAACAAAAATGTTTTGTAGTTCAAACGGGATATTATAACCAATTATATCAAATACTCCCCTGCATCTTATATCTTAGGTTGTAACCTCGGGGACTACCCCTATGTGACTTTACGTTCCCGAACATGAAGAGCAAAGTCTATGTAAGTTGTGATTCTGCAGGGCAGTTTTATTTTCATTCCTCATTCACTCACACACTCTCTCTCACTCACTCACACACTCTCTCTCTATTTTTTTTTTCTTCTTTTCTTTCGCATGGAAGTGGTTACACATTTACTGATTGGAGTGGTATAGTCGATACCATTCCTGTCGATATTCATGCATCTGCAGAATGTCTTACATTGAGAGATTGTGAGTGGGAATTGTAATACAAATGAATGGTTTTTTAACTCCGAAATTAAATAGTGACCCAAGTCCTCCGTTGGAACCTTAAGTTTACGTAAGCAGATGAAAAGGGTAAATACCTTCTTATTTTTCGCACCTGTCAAAAAAATGGTGCTGCATCATACGATATTTCGATTAGTCTGAAAGTGTTACTTTGCCAATCTTGTTGGCAAGAGATTTTTGTACGCTCAAGCGTTTACGAGCTAAAAAGTCTAGTATGTTTATTTATATATAAACTATATTAATAACAAAGTTTCAGGCAGCGATGAATAAACCATTGTGTGTCTGCTCCACTCGTGGAAGTAGCCCGTCCCTCAACCTGTTCTCTCACGTGCGGTTTAGATTGTAGTACAGTCTGTTATTTTATTTGCAATCTTTAAGAGTAAATGCCAACAGCCTGTCATCCAAAATTGAGACAACAATGTTACTTAATCGGGCAAGCACCGAGCCATTTCAGACGAGGGGTGAGTAAGTAATATTGTAATATTTCTCAGATCCTTACTATGAAAAATTCAATTAATATTTATTTATTTGGTAATTATTTGGTAACCATTCGAATTTTTATGTTAACAACAACAACAACAACATGCAGGTGCTTGAATATCACACTCGATGAATATAATAAAAAACACAATGTCTGGTAATCACAAAATAACACTGTATTACTATGTATACTCATATATATAATATACATGTAATATTATAGTTAACAGATTTCATGATCAATTACTTATTATATATTTGTGCTGCGCCGATATTGATATTGATATTGTTGTATATTATATTATACTATACTATCTTTTCTAATACCATTTATTATAAATACAACTTCATTCTGGAACATTTGCAGTTGCTCATGAGTAATGATGATGATCTTCCAGGCATTGACCTTTAATGAACATGCAAACTTACACTAGACGATACGAACAAACACTGTGGATCCCCAGCTACGTTATTTCCGTCTATTATATTCACATGTCATTCTGTGAATAAGCCGCAGACAACCCCAGTTCACCTCATCATTACATCTTACGTCAAAGTTCTATTCTTAATTCAACCATATATCATTCCTTTTATGACATCTACAGCCACATCTAACCCCCCCCCCCCCCCCCCCTCCCCCCCACCCCCCCCCCCCCCCCCCTCTCCCACTTTCTCTGTCACCTACCTTTCATCGCACAAAGTACAATCTTGTAAATCGTGGATTAGAACACTTATATGCATATATGCACTACTCGCAACAATACAATCGAATTCAACATTCAAAGCTCATTATAGTAGTAGTCATTTCTGTATATATATATTGATACTTTATATTACTAATACGGTATCCTGAAAACGTATATAAATTGCGCTCACTCGGGAGTATCTTACCCTGGTATCCGACTCTCAACAACCGATACGGTTGACACTACGACGATTTACAAAATTTGTACATAAATTTCTTCCCTATCGAAACATCATCATTCACTCAACACATCTATTCTTTTCCTTGACCTTTCTTCTTCTATTCGTCCCTTTAAAAAAAATTCCATACAATGACTTCTACTTCATCAACTCCACTATCCAAACAGTCGAATCCTCGACAAAGAAGGAATACCCTTAGCATTATCATTCATGCTACAATGCAGCTCCTTTCGTCCCCGCCCACTTCCCCTACTCATTCCACTGTCGATGGTGCTATACTCTCACAATCATCGATGTCATCCACATCGTCACGTGATGACTCATCGGAATATTTTTCATTCCCAGACTATGAAACGTATATTAAGGATGTGGAAGAGACCGAAAAGATGGTCGTTCAGATGGAAGAGTTTGACGAAATGGTTGTCAACGGAGTTAGAATACGCTCGCCAAAGAATTAAAAAGAAAAGAAAAAAGTATAAAACCACCGAAAAGTATGGAATATATAATAGATGTGATATGATGACAAGTGGCATAAATGGTTATGTTTAATAATAGAATTTGTTATCGCGTGTTCAATGTTTGGAAAAAAGAAAAACAAACGGAAATCGATTTTCTTTATAAATATCGGATTAATTCAACGAACAAATAATCAGCAAATCATCGTAATCGACATGCAAATGAACACTTGACTAAAATGGAAAAGGCTTGAGAAGCTTCTTGTGGCGACGACAATATAATATTATAAGGATTTGGCCACTTATTACACAGTGACCATATTATGATTTATTTATATATGCTCTAATTGGATGTATATTATATTACTGTATCTTTTTTTTACTACTGTTATATTTCTTTTAAAAAAACTATTCCACAGTCTATCGATAATTTTTTTCTCTTACACTTGGAAAGGGGAAGAAAACCCAACGAAAAACTGCTTATGATTAATTTAAACTTAACAAGCACAGACGAGCATAAAGTTTACAACTATGTAGGAGAACAACGACCAGCAATTTTCTTTTTTCTTTCTTTCTTTATTTCTTATCCTTTTTTTTCTTTTCAGCTCTCCCCCGTTATTACCAGTATTATGCTTTTTTTCTTTTCGTATACAACTCATCTGCAATTTTTAACAGTTGGTTAATTTCATGTGACCCCAAATCCCTTCGACGCTTCTTTCTCTGATCCCAAGAAAGTGGGAAAGTTTTTTTTTGCTTAGAATACTATTTTTCTCTTGTGGATATGAAATACTTTATTCGAAACGAGACTGGATGAAAGTGAACTATACTTCAAAGTGACGTCTATTTGTTTGAAGTAAAAATTCTCTTTGTTATGACCGGTTCTCTTATCGTAAGAGCAAACGAATATCCACTTCCATCGATTCGATTCATTCGCTTAAACTTTCTTGAATCAGAGATACAGCTTACGTAAAAAATTGTTTATTTGTATTTTGTAAATATTTACATTTTGTTTATATTCGTCTTTTTTTTTCCTTTGCTAAAAAAAAATTACCTTCTTTAGTCAATTAATTTCTTTCGTCTTTTTTTTTTTTACATACGCATGTTCTTTTGGGAATGGAAGAAACAAATGCGCGCTAAGTTATGACTTTTATTTCTTATTTTTTTTTTTCGCCAAAAAAAAATTGTTTTCATTATATTTTACTTTGTTGTTTTTCGAGACTGAACGAAACGTTTATAGTTCCTTTTCTCTTACTTCTCTTTATTATGTCGAATTCATTTTATCCCTTCCCCCTTTTTTACTATCTATTAAAAAAACTCGATACATTTCAGTTCGTTTAATTTTATATATTTTTTTTACGAGACAAATATTCGAATCTTGTCTTTTGTCAATAAATAGTAAATCATATGAACAAAAATCGGTTTACGCGCGTTTGTCCTAACATTAATGATACTGAAGCGGTTTCGTATATAAACGAGCATGTTTATGGTCGCAATGCTGGCTAACTTTCATGGCTGTTTCCGTGAACAAGTTGTTAACACTTCAAAGATCGATGGGAATTTTTGTTTGCTATTGTAGATGTGTTTGCGAGGTGAGTGTTCGGTGAGAACATCATCATTGGATTGATATTCGACATAGCATGCTTAATGTGCCATTAGAGCCTTTACCGATAATTCGTTTTCATCGAGAACGTAATTAATTTGTTCGCGTACTGCTTCATCTTGGGTACCTAATAAATGTACTTTCCGCGGACTGAGATAATAAATCTTACCTGTTGATCGGAATGGGGTACGTGAACGTTTTGTGCCCAATCGTAACTGTAATGAGCG
>CAJVPJ010000699.1:0-18776 GCA_910592205.1 Paraglomus occultum | reverse complement strand
AATTGGAGATACAGGAGCAACAGCTTTGGCAAAGGCTCTAGAATCCAATTCCTCTCTGACTTCATTGAATCTCCAGTATAATCAAATTGGAGATACAGGAGCAACAGCCTTGGCAAAAGCTCTAGAATCCAATTCCTCTTTGACTCTTAAATTATCAAATTAAAATTTTAAAGCTGCTCATCTTAAAAGACAAGGAGAGGAGTTAATATTAGTAGTAGTAGAAGGTTATTAATGACTGAATATTAAATAAATTATTTTGGAAAAGACAAGGCTGATGTATTGATATTTCAGGTAGTACAATGGTTCTTGTTGGCATAAGTTGTAGTTGTTCATGATTGACATATTTTTTTCAAATTTAATAGCCTGAGAAGTTTTCTAATTTAAATAAATTTATTAAAATCTAACCATTGTGTAATATTCTCTACCATTACAATTAACTTTATTACACATATTATTCAAATTTAATTGAAGTTCAGCATGACAAAAATCACAATGACTTTGATGCTCATCAGGATGTGGTTAAAATGCATGGACACTCATATTTATTGTTAATATGATTTGTAATTTATTCTATTTGAGTTCTATTCATGTTTGGTACTGTTGCAGTTGAGCTATTTAATCTCATTTCCTCTTGCAGTGATAAATGCAGATTATTTGTGGATGCATATATAAAACAAGCTTAAACACAGTTTTAATTATTGTGAGTGAACATTCCACTTATCATCCGAATACAGACTTAGCCATAATTTATAGACCTTTTGAGAATGGATAGTGGGTGATGACAGGCTATACCTGAGGTCATTTCTGCTATTCAACATTTGAGAGAGGGGGGCAGAGTTGTAATCATTAGCAGTTTGCTACCCATGAGCATTCTAAAGTATATTATTTTACTACCATTGAAGAGACATAAACTTATCACAATTCTGATTTAGCCAATCACAAACATCATGACCGTTTTAACGCTGACTTGACAAGTTTGGTAACTTCATCATATTGACAACTTATAAAAACCCAAGTATAAGTAATTATCATAAGTAATAAAATGTCTACAAATATGTTTATGTCTCTCTGCTAACAGAAAAAATCGCTGGTAAATCAATTTTTTTACAGTAGACGTCTTACAAGCTTTATTCTTTATCTATGTTTTTTATTTTAAGGCCATTACTAAATGCATAAATTGAAAGTGTCAATATTGATATGGCCAGCATTAATATGACCAGGATGTTATTTTATGGTTAGAAAATAACGAGTTTTACTGCAATAGAATGTAACACGACGGAAACATTATTTACAATAACAGTCAGACTCGTAACACGTGCGCTGTAACTCTGGCATGCGGTATTTTCAACACAGTCGTTCTCATTTGTACCCTATTCTTGTATTCTTTATTCATTGTTGAAGGACATTCTCACTAGGATTATCAAGGAAATCATCAACACTAGAAAGCGCGTACCAAGCAGGATAGCTGTGTTTGGTGGCCAGAGCTTCCGGCTCTGGCTCCATTTGTACTCCACACAAATATCACATGACTTTCAAGCTTTATAAGCTAAAACAAATAAACCTATTGTAAATATAAACTGAGTGTATCGGTGTACTATTATAAAATATAACGTAAAATCTTAGGTGGTTATGGTTTAAACTTTAGTGAATTCTTATATGATGGTGCATTCCTCAAAGAAATTGGACCATTTTATGGTAATCATCCCCATTTCACATATCACCCCAAAATCTAAGCGACCAATAGTAATTTAACTTCCTGGCGGTCTGGGACAAGTTATATCCTTATAAGGATTGTTGACAAACCTTCTTACTTCATTATAGAAGACATGTTTGTCTTGTAAGGATTAAACATAGTGTTTTTTTTTTAAATAAATCAATAATTATTGTGATGATCGGCCAGGCAAGGATTTAGGGTACGGATTTGAGATTTCGGTGACCTCGCTTGCATCGTGCTACTGAACTTCCAACCGCTGTTGTGAAAAACTTTACTATTACACTTGAGATCAGAAAAACGGCACAGGGTAGGTAGCATCTCCAAGTATATATCCCACACAAAAACTCAATTTCGACCCCAAATCATCAACTACCCATTTTCATAGATCAGTCGTCTGATATTAATAGTTGTTGTTGCTTCATCATGAGGTGTTTATTTTCCTTCCGATGAATGCATCATTTACTTGTGGCAACGAATGCACCTATAAACCGATGGACTCGATGCTAGTAACAATTTTATAATTTGTCAATGGTGTATATGCGGTGAACAGAAAAACAGGGAAACGCTGATTATCAACGTCTGACGTTAATAAACAAGTAGCGGATTTTGACAAGTAGATAATTTTGTTTGATTTCAGCACGTTTTGTCACATGATCGTGGCGGGCTACACAGAATTTTGGTGAGCATCTGAACAATTTTACACTAAATTCAAATGTGAGGTGAAGAAACAAACCATGCGATAATATCCTAGCGCCCTACACGTTTTAGCTTTTCCCTTGCTCTGAGTAAATTCAATTTCGTAACATGTGATTTTTTGTGAATACAACTCAATTATTATAAATTTCAATTTATTGTGACAGTCAATCAGCTGATGAAATATGTTCTATAAATACTATATAGTAAATTAATGGTCGCGGTATCATGCCCAAGTCAAACCGTATAACAATATTCTGCACCTTAAACATACGCTGTCTAATGTAAATTTAATATTGTGCTGAGCTAAATTAAAATGTAATTACGCAACTACACCTACTTAGCCGAAAGCCAAGCCAAGTCAAACTTTCAGTATTAGATTCTATTAGATAGAAAATTTAACGATAACCTATAAAGTCTGTTTTGGTGCCGTTAAAAAGTATTCCAAGTCAACAATGTTGCCAGCTCCGAATTTTCATTGTATGTTAGAATTAAAATAAACATTTTATCGCTCGAAATTTCTTGTAAGTAATTAGCAAGAAAATATTACCTAAAATTGGAGAACAACGGTTCAATTTTTTAAATATCAGCATACGGGTTATTGGAAAAGCGTTTATGTTATTCGGAATCTAGCTACACATCATAGTGTATTTACAATACCAATAGGAATTAAAGAATAAAGTTTTGCCAGATTGTCAAAGTTTGTTTACCAATTTCATCGATTGTAGTATTCTATAACTAAATTACAAACAATGAATAATGAACATAATAGTATCTCATATATGTGATTGTCGATAACTACCGGCTTTCACTCGTCTACTGTTCAATTCGTGAATATAAAAATGTCGTACATGTACTGCACCTCTGACGGCATCAGTAAACCATACACGATGAACACACGATGACAGGGTACCTAGCATAACCGTATTGCAGACAATCTTTTTATAGCAAATGGCGAAATAAATGTATGACTATTAAAATATTAATACTTGGTTAACATTTTCGGCAGTACACGGGCCTTATAATCTTGCAGGGATCTGACAATTAATTGTCTCCAAGTCTCCGAAATTGAACAACATTCAAAAACGTATCACACATTAGGTCAAGAATAGATTAAACGTGCATATTAAACTTACCTATCAATTCAATGTGCTATTAGTCATTCTCAATGGAAACAATCGCATTATGTAATCCAGCTGTGTCTCAACGAATGCATCAAACGCAATCTGTTACGAATAATTAATTCGACAACTATATTTAACCTACGCCCGGCTTCCCGATTGACAAATCCCAGAGCTTTGGACTTTATGTTGTCAATCCTTACTATTACACAAACATAATGTATAGTTTTTGTGGCTGAATTTTTTCACAATTAAATCTAACGTTGTCTGTTGACCTGAGCTATCTTTGATCTCCAAACTGAAATATCGGTGAATTGCTGTTCTAAATGAACAGTACAAAATAAGTTTTAATAATGCGTGCATTTTGTGCTACTTGTCGTAATACATATTTGCTATCAAGAATCCGGATTTGCACACAAATGACATCCGAAAACTTAATCGACGATCAATCGGTCTCTCCCTGATCATCAGCAAAGTCCCTGCACAGTCATAATAGCATGCTAGCGCACACACATAGAGATGGTTCACTCTCATACAGGGCCAGCCCTAAAGAAAACAAGTATCAATTATTTACTTGTTACGACTAGCTTCGGATTTAAGCTTTTGTACAAAACGATTCTCCTGTGCCTTTTCTTCAGAGATTAAATTTTATTATGCCAGAAACCCAACATATACCAGTCTTCAAATTAGAACGGTGCCAGCTTTAGTAATTTATCGTATACGTAAGCAATGATTAATAATAAGTAAATTGGAAAAGTTGCTTAGAACATTTGTAAATATTTTAAATCTGGATTGGTGTAAATTAACGCACATACGTCAGGTCAGTTTCTAATTTTATTTTACTTCAAATCTTTTACTCTGTGCTTTACGGAGTAATTATTGCCAAAAAAAAAGAAACAGGTACATTGTCAACGACGATAATAAAGAAAGTTACCGCCTTTTCGCATATTCATGTAAAGAATGTAAAACTGGGAAAACGTAGCAATTTTCATTATATAGAACATTCCACAGACTATTACATGAATGTAAACACATATTTATCTCAAATGAAGTTCTTTTTTTCTTTGAGTCTGTACTGTAACTATGGCCTTCGTTTGGTTTTGAAACTGTTTTAACTCTTGTTTCTCACAGACCAAGAGTAATAGTACCTTTGTTCTCAATCGTAGCCCCAAGATTGTAGTGGAAAGAAATTACCGTAATAAAATCGTTCGATAAAATTACATATTTGTAGGCGTTATAGATGCTTACGTTACGTCTAACAATCTTACGATAGAGCATAACTTTCTTGTTAGCAACATTAAAGTTCTGTGACATTTTTCTCCCCATTTTTTAGAATCCAAGACTCTTGAAACGCTTGACTTGCGTATGTTAGCGCCAACCGGACCGATGCTTGAGCCGATGTGATGATCACTGTGCACGTTCATCTGCAAACACTTGTAATGATCACGATGTGAATATACTATTACGTAAATCTTTTTAGTGAAATACATGTTTTATTTCACAGTAGTCACTGTGATAAGATCAAATCATCAAACTTTAATGTTGTTATTGTTCACAGAATTCGTTAGGCCGGGACTAGAGAACCACTTGTGGGTCAAAGTGTGTATGTTTGTGTGATATGTAAAAATAGGACTTTATTTGTCAGCTACAAGAGTTTCTACATCACAAGTTATGACGCAATAGATGGTTGAAATATTGTTTTGTTTCAAATTGGTTCTCACATCTCCAAGTGTTTTTGGTGCGGATATTTGGTGATAAATAACGTAGAAACAATGCAACAGCCTGTCCTGTGATGGTATCACATGTAGTGCATACATCGGAAATATTACTATTTTTGATACCCTTGTTCACAGACCAAATTCCCTTGAAGCGACTCTTGTGTAGAACACAGATACATGATCACATACACACCGGCATACACACACTCTCTCTCTTCTTCCTCTTTCTCTCTCTTTTATCGTTCTCGTTTTATTCGATTTTCTCATTTATGTTGATCCAATTATTTCGCACCTAATAAGACTCGTTTGTCTAATGAAGTTAAATGTACTATATTAAACTTGTGACACAATCATGTGTCGTTCAAATAAATACTTCTTACTAACAAATCATTACGCAGACGGAATAGGTACATTGTGTCCCAATATTTGGCATCCGTGTGGGAAATACAAACAGATTATATCATCACATTATGTGATAGTACTCTGATCAGCCCACGTTGAACAATGCTAGCAAAAAAAAAGACCAAAAAACATCAAAAAACACCATAAGAACACCGTACAAATACCAGTTTGGGTTTCTTGTCATCTTTTAGCCGTCGGGCTAGAGTTGTTGCCGAGTCGTGAGGAAAATTTTAATTAATAATTTATTCACACCATTGATTGAGACAGTTGGTTCAAATAGCAGCATATTTCGATATCATTTATATGAATTACGTAAGCGTTCTTTTCTACAGACACATATATACTCTCTTTTCTCTATTATTCCTTTTTTTCCCCTTTTCACGCACTTGACAAAAATGGTATAAAACCGTAATATGGTCTCCTTATTGCCATTTAGCCTCAAACGATACGATATATTATGTGGAGAACGCCAGCTAATTGTGAGCACATCATAAATCATTGGCTTTTGAAAAGCTAGCGTCTCACATATTTTGTGATTGGTCCGTTATTAAAATTGCCTCAATACGGAAATAGGGGAGAGGGGAGAATCACTTGTTTGCTTCCTTTTTAGTTTCATATTGACTATCGATCTAACGTTTGCGAATTAATTGTGCCATGGCGGTTTACCAATGATTTACAAATTCCATAGTTTTGATCCATTTCTTTTACGCTATGAACAGGTTTTTTAAATTGGCTAGATGTATTACCATGATGCTTTAAACTTTTCAAGTTTTCTTGATCTTCCCCTATCTCATCGTTTGCAGACTCATTGCAGCAACAACAACCACTCGGAAAAGTACAATTAGTTAATCAAATTATCCGTTTCTCGTTTTCTTTAATGATTTTTCATCGATTAAATTTATAATTGTCTTATACGGTAAACGCATGTATTACTACGCAGATGATGTGCATAGTTTTATCGGCACGGCGGTATTTCCCATGTACGGATAGTAAAATTATATAAATGACACGTCCTCCACCACAGTTGCAAAAATTAAAAAAAAAAAATAACGTATTGGACGAGGCTGGTCTCTTCCATTAAAAAGTTTTTTTTTTTTTGGTAGATAGAAAAGTATTTACCTTTTTTAAAAACAGTGGGTAATCCACTATCATCACTTTCCTTTCTTTTTATATTCCTTATTTCCCGACACAACCATGGAAGACAAACCTCAGTCATCAGATTTACCAATATATTCTTATTATCGTTCACAAACTCCGAGCGAAAGCTCCGTCGCAAGTTATTATAATTCAACAGAAATATTCAACGCCATCATCCAGAACAATGTAGGTCGCTTTAGATCGTTACTAGAAGAATCCAATATCGAAATAAACCTGTTGAGAGATGAAAATGGCATGTCACCGTTGATGGTTGCCGCTTCCAAAAATTGTCCAACTGTAGTCAGATATTTGATGACTCTTGAAAATCTTGACATTGACTTGAAAGGTTGATAAACTCTTATTTAATGTTTCGGTCAGCAAACAACGTAGCTAATATTTCTTTTGCCCCTTTCTACTTTCGTGCTTGTAGACAATGACGGTGAGTCTGCCCTCTTTCAAGCTGCCTCGTCAGGAAACGTTGAGATCGCAGAAATTCTAATTGGTTCTGGAGCATTAGTCGATTCCGAAAACAAGGTAAAAATGATGTGCCGCACGCTTATACCAAATTTGGATTATTCCTGTAATCGATTTTGCGGAGATTCCAATTTCCGTTAGATGTACTACCACGCATTCTTGTTCCACGTCACAATTACCAAACTGTCGGGAATAAATTAATCAAGTTTGTCATATTTTTTTCTAACAGGGAGAACGTTCGACTCCTTTAATCGTAGCTGCATCTAAAGGCTATGCAGGTGTATGCCGCTTACTACTTGACCATGGCAGAGCAAATGTCAATCATCAAAACAGTGCACAAAGGACTGCGTTAGCACTCGCCGCATACGGTGGCCATTATGCAGTCGTAGAGATATTGCTATCGAGAGGAGCAGATGTAAACATAATCGATCAGGTATATTAATCACTGCTACGACCGGAGATGGATTATTTGCGTCCCCCCAATCGATCGTTTGTTTACATTCTCGCATTCATCTCCTTCATGTAGGAAGGATGGACAGCCCTCATGCTCGCGGCCTTTGGAGGCTGGCCAGAAATATGTTACCTTTTGTTGGAAAATAACGCAGACAAGCACATATCTACAAAAAATGGCAAAAACGCAGTATCAGTCGCTCTCGATGCTGGCCGCAAAGAAGCAGCGTTGTTAATAAATGATTACGTTCCAGAGCAGCCTTTATCTCCTCTCTCTCCACAATCACCATGTTCACCAGCCGTTCCACCACAATCAGCGTTCATGCCCCCGGTCTCGCCGACATCCCCACGTTTTCGTCGTTATAGTAGGCAAACACAGTTCTTGGCCTCGAATGTGCGTGCGCTAACGCTACAAAAGACAAAGTCTGACGTGTACCGACCACCAAGTCCCAAGGCTGAAGCAACAGCAGCAGAAGCAACAGAAGCAGCAACAGAAGCAGCAGCAGAAGCAGCAGCAACGAACGCACGACGGATTGCAATAAGACCGAAAATACCTCGTGAGCCCAAACGCAGAAAGCCTGGCCAAGATCCCAACTCACCTTGGGTCATATTCTCGTTGGTCGTCACCAGTTGCATATGTAATTCATGTCTACTTTCCGTTGGCAAGATGAGTAATCCAAAAGTTCGCCAGGCTTGGAGAGAAAAAGTTGCGTTGGTCTTCCTCATATTAGTGGCCTCGATGATCTCGGCGTTCCTGAGTTTCGCTCTAACGCCCATCGCATGCAACGATAAAAAGACAGTGCACCAATCGGATGTTGTACGGCTATTTGGACCCAATTCACCTGGAACAAAGGCACACATAGTACGCGGTCAGTTGTTCAACACGGGAACCTACTTTTCGAACGAGAGACATCGACCGATCGCTCCGTTTACCGATGCCGACTTGAATTCGACGATAACGCCACTGTTTGGACATGACATTTCTGGATTCTTTCCCCTGGATTACAAGTCCATCGGATGCAGTCGTGCTCCCGTAAACGATGGATCAATCTGCACACAAGCCGCTGCAGCGGGTAACACGAAACTCCATTGCCACGTCTCGCAGACATCACGAAACGAGCTCGAAAGCCTGTCCATGAAAGTGTTTGTCGGATTCAATTGGGACGATGTAACAGAAGGGGACCGTGACCTGTTTGCCTTCAACGGAGACGTCTATGACGTGACGGATTACTTGAACTCGACCAATACGAATCACTGGCTTGGCGACGATGCGGTCACGGAATGGATCAGAGATCTCGTCGGTCGAGATGCGACGATGGATATCGCACGCGAAAATACAAACCTTGCCAAGTGTTTGCAACATTTCAGAGTCGGTGTGATTGATGATGGAACGTCCGCAAGCTGTTTCATCGCCAGCGCGATTTTGAGGATGGTAACGATTCTATTCCTTGGCGCAACATCGATTAAATTTGCCTTTGCCAGTTTGTTTGACTGGTACTTGGCGAAAAAATTGTCCATAAAACCTGACATAAACGTTGCCAATAACCATATCATGATGTTGGTCACTTGTTATTCCGAAGGCGAAACCTCGATAAGATCTACTCTGGATTCCTTGGCAAATACGACGTATCCCAACGACCACAAGCTATTGTTCCTTATCGCAGATGGTGATATCACTGGCTCGGAAAACGACAGATCGACGCCGCAGATATGCAAAGACTTGCTCGAGCCTCAGTTCCCAGGTGCTCCCGAGCCTGAGCCATTATCTTACATTGCGACCGGCGACGATATCAAGCAGCATAATATGGCACAAGTGTACACTGGTTATTACAACGCCGGTGGTAATCGGGTGCCAATGGTTTTGATTATCAAATGCGGTACTCCCGAGGAGCGTCAAGGTCCAAAGCCGGGAAATCGTGGTAAACGCGACTCTCAATTGATCTTGATGAGATGGCTTCGTCACATTTGTTTCAACGATGACATGTGTCCATTGGAATACGAACTGTTCGAAAGAGTGCACAAGTTGACTGGTGTGACGCCTGACAAGTATGAAATGATATTGATGGTTGACGCTGACACGGTTGTAAAGCCGGATAGTGCTAGTCATCTGGTGGCGGCTATGGAGAGCGATCCTACGATCCTCGGAATGAGCGGTGAGACGAAAGTGGCGAACAAGACTGAAAGTTGGGTTACCATGATTCAGGTAAACAATCGTAATTGTAATGAATACACGCTTTTTCATGCCATGACAAGTTGATAAAAATAGTGTTACTAACGTGGAAAAAAATTTTTCTTTAAATTTCAGGTGTTTGAATATTACATCTCTCACCATCTTGGAAAGTCATTCGAGTCCGTCTTTGGTGGAGTTACTTGCTTACCGGGATGTTTCTGTATGTACCGAATCAAAGCACCGAAAAGCGATGGCTATTTCGTACCGATTCTTGCAAACCCCGACATTGTCGATGCGTACGCGTCAAACGATCTAGAATCTTTACACCGCAAGAATTTGTTAATTCTTGGTGAAGATCGTTTCCTGACAACGTTAATGTTACAGACCTTCCCCAAACGCAAAATCATCTACGAGCCCAAAGCCATCTGCAAGACGGTCGTACCGGATAAATTCAGCGTTTTGCTCTCTCAAAGACGGCGTTGGATCAACTCGACCATTCACAGTCTTATGGAACTTGTCATTACGCCTTACCTGTGTGGATTCGCCTGCTGCTCTATGCAATTCTTTTTGCTTTTGGACCTGTTTGGATCTGCCGTGACGCCCTTCTCTGTACTGGTCGCATTATATTTGATAATTGTGGGCGTATTGGGACAGAACGTCAGTGCGCAGTTAGAGTTTCTTGGAGTAGTATTACTCTTACCGTCATTATTGCTTGTGGTTTCTTCACGCAAGGCCTCGAACATCTTGTGGATGATGGCATATATCTTGGCTTTTCCGATCTGGAATTTCGTTCTCCCGGTCTATGCATACTGGCACTTTGATGGTAATTTATCAACATTTTAGGCAATGCTGTTGTTTCCTACGATTTCCCCCATCTTTTCTATCATAACAATGTATCTAACGTATATTACTCTTTTCTTGCAGATTTCTCATGGGGTGCTACTCGTAAGATTTCGGGAGTTGACAATGGTCACGGAGATGGAGATACAGAAAAAATAGAAGCTAAACCAGTGCCGATGAAGAAATGGCACGAATGGAAGATGCAGGAAAAAACGCGAACGTTGCTAAAGCATTATTCAGGTTTTGTATCAACAAAAGCCGCGTCTATGCCCAAGAAGGCTCCGTCACCGGGCATTGCAAAATCAAATAGTTTACGGACGCTTAGGAGAAACAAGGACAACGACGACAATAATAATACACGACGAGCAACTCGCAGTACTTTGTGCTAATAAAAAAAAAGTCGCGCTTTCTATGATAGCGTTATGACGACATCAATTACTTTGTACACTAGAACTTTTATAATTAATTTGGATTTAATTGTGGAAAGGTCATATTCTCAACAATACCTTATGAATCATAGTCATTTGTATTTACTCTGTTGTAAACTATGCACATATCGGACTGTGGAGGAGGGTATTGGTCTGTTCCGGGAGCGGGCCGTGGGATTGTGATTTCTCCTCACTAATTAAAAGCGCCAAGAAGTAGAGAGTGTGTGGTTCTGGCTGGCGCATCTATTTTCTTTTTCTTAATAAAAATTTACTTTAAAATATTGAATACAAAATGATAATGGCTTTTTTCCCTTTAATTAGTAATAACATTGATATTAATTAATTAATTTCATTTACGGTATTAAAACAAACTTGGTCATATTGTTATTTTTCATATCGTGTAATAAAATTGATAAGATTATCTTTATAGATATGAAGATATGCAGTACATATAAAACGTATTAATTCAAATAATAGAACCTGCATCCCCTCACCGGTTTGCGCGGGATGTAGTTTTAGCGATCCGGGTTAATAAGCAACGATATTGATTATGCATTTTTTAAAAGCTTGTTATATCGAAAATGACTATATAACGGTATGATCGTTGAATCCGAAACTTTTTTTTTTTTGCTTTTTTCAGTCTGAATGGCTTACCAATAAGCATTGTCTGGAAGCAAGGGGGCATGCATCAAATCTAGAAATGTGTTTAGGCTTTTTTCCCCTCCCTTTTTCGATTACATATCCAACGGGCAATCTAGCGCGCTCTAGTTCCATACACCCTTTCGGTTAGATTCGATCGACTTTGGAAACCAATAATGAACAAAAAAGGAAATTTTAACAGCAGTGAAGGGCATGTGCAACAATGTCAATCGCTTTACTCAGGACTGCGTTATCAAATGTGATCAACAAAATCGGTCGGTGTTTCAGATAAGTCATTTGATTCCTACATGTGGCTGATCAATGAAAGAAGGGTTGGGTACTGTCTGGGGGCGAACGGACAAAATTTTAAACGTAAACTAGAGAAAAAATTTAAGAGGCTTCGCTCTTCAGTAGTCAGTAAATCTGTATGTTTTGTACCAATATTTTAGCATTCAAAATAGCGGAGAAAGAACTGTGCACAAATTGGAGTATTATTCAATTTTCATTGTTTAAAAAAAAGGATTTTTCTCATAATTGATGATGCCTAATATTGATATTGAATATAGTTATTTTTTGTATTTGCACAGTAATGCCTTAATTTGATATCGATGTTCTGTTTTGGCGGCGGTTAAACCGATTAGATGTTGGCACCAATTTTAACATAGAAACTATACGTTTAAGGAAGCTACCACAGCATTATAGCTTACATTATGCGCTAAAATTAAAAGTATTAGTATGGAGAGAAAAAATTGATGATTAAAGATGGTAAGATTATTTGTTTAAAACAAAATAAGTCTATATTTGCACGATATATACACATTATAATTATCGTCAAAAAGCAAATTTTAATTGGCATAATTGATAATATATATATCTGTAAATAATTTGACTAGAGTTCGTGGGATAAAAACGGGTAAAGTATTCTGAGACCAAATTTTTGTAAATATAAACTCTATACAGCTTTAAGTGGTTAAATAGTCAACCGTAATGGCAAGGACATGCTGTCTTGTGAAGAAAGCGCAATTTCCGTATTACAGTACTAATATTAAGTGAGATGATGGACGCCGATATTAAACACAACGTGGGATTGTATTACAACTCGAGAAGACATCTTGCTCTGGTAAAAAAAACTATAATGTAGAAGTAACCTGAATTAACATGATTGTAAGATTGGGTGTGCCGTAGAGATCTATGCTAGACATTTTTATACAATTTCTCCTTTTTCTTATGTTAAGTTTATAACGTGATCAACAGCAAAATCGGAGTCATATATTAATATATATACGCTCATATACAGTATTTAATAATACTATTAATTCTGTATTGTTTATCAAACGTTAATAGGTAGATGTCCCTCTGTACTATAGTCAGGGAGATTTCGAAATTTGTAGATCAATTCTAGAATAATCTGCAACTGTACTCATCTGATTGGTGCTCGACACTGTTACATAGAGAATTTGATGCGGTCAAATACTTTGAAACTAACGATAGAAACATACTTTTACGAATATGCTCTTTCAGGATCCCCTCAACTTTACATAGTAGTTTTTTATTAATTTGAGTTTAAAGTTTACACCTTGCTCTACAATGAACGCAAAAGTAGCTGCCAAAAACTTGCCTTGTCTGTTTGAGTCTCTTGCCGACGAATATGATGAAAGTCAGTTAACAAGATGTGAGAGTTAAAAATGGCGGCATGCAGCAGAGAGTATAATGGAAATGGCTAAGTATTTTCCTAAATTATCTGTATTACTTGAGATAGTTACTCTTTATGTGAAAAGCATTTACAATCAGATTGTCGTTAAGAAGTATTATATTAAACGAACCATGAAGTTAGATGATTCGACAATGATAGAAAAAGACTGAGATTCTCTTACAGTAATGAGTTGTCATCTATCGAAAAAAAATTTTCTGAATCAGGAGTCCAAGTATCCATGCCAGATCCAGCATACGAAGTGCTTCTGAAAAAGTACATGATCTAATTGTCCGAGAATGCGGTACTGAAGCAGCAATTGAATGAAACGTTTGCAGACCAACAAGTCCGTATCAGGACTGTGACGGAAATTGCTAAAAGGGAGCGAGGTAACTTGTATAATGATGTAATAAGTTTGATTGAAAATTACGAACGATTTGGTTTAGATAGTCTTTTAGAGTATTCTCCTTCAAAATGGCTTGCGAAACAAAATCCAGTTATTGTAAGATTTATTGAAACTCTATTTTTTATCAAATCACTCTTGGGTTGATTTTCTCTAGTCTAATTATAAGATAGTAAATTCTTAAAAAAATTAAAATACTACTGCTTTATTTAAAATCTTGACTGGACAGTATACCATGCCATGCGCTATCCTCGTCAAGCTCTTTATTATTACAAAGCTTTACAATATATTCGTTAAGCGTACCTGCATTAGGACGCTTATCAGGATCAGCATCACAACACCATTCGACAATTTTCTTGTATTCCTCTGGTGCGGAATCAGGCATCGATGGTCGTAGTCCGCCCATGATATCGCATACTAGATCTCTATCAAACTGCCTATTTTTAAACGGTTGTTCAACGGTAGCAATCAAATACATAATAATGCCAAAAGAATACACGTCTGACTGCTGCGTAAATTTGCGGGTGCGGAAGACTTCCGGTGCAATAAAAGGCAAAACGCCTCGAATAGTTGAATTTGACTTGTGTGACTTCACCGATCGAGAAAGATCGAAATCACAAATCATGGGAGAACTTCTTCGATTAAAAACAATGTTTCCACCATGAAGATTACAGTGTACTAAACCCGAATAATGAATAGAACACAGATCGCATGAAATCAGCGATAAAAGTCTTAATTTATCTTTCCACGTCAACTTGTTAATATTTTGATCCAAATAAGACCAAAGATTACCACCATGACCACATCCCATAACAATCATGTACTCGTTTGTTTCTGGGACTTGTGTGATCCCACAAATTTCAAGTGTAAGAAAAGTAAATAAACACTTGGCATGATTTCGGAACTATTAAATAAAATAAACACAATGTCAAATTAAATATATTTAGCTAAGACTACAATTATAACTTACCTCGGTAATAAATAGTTCATCCGTCCCATCAAAACGCTTAAATTTTCTGAGTACAATAGTTTCATCCATGTGTGGTGCTTCTAAATATCTTCTATATCTGGCAGTATAAACTGTTCTATAACCACTGGATCCAATTTCTTTGAGTTTATAAAAGTCACCATATTGCAAGTACCCGACATTTTCCTTAAGTTGTATGAACCTGTCCACTATTGCATGTACGTCGTGGTAGAACACTAAATAGTATTCTCGAGTAGACGGCTTCTGGGCGATCCCGATTATCCAAATATTGTCTGGTGTTAGTATCTCTGGGTATTCCTTGGTTAACTATAAAATACAATTGTTACACCAATAAACGATATGGTAATGCACGATACGCATTACTAATTGGCATTGTTTAATGTGAAGTAATTTACCCGATGAAAATCAAACGACTGATCAATTCCATCAACTATTTTTCTGAGCGTCACGCGTGTCACCCCGATTCTTGTTGATTCTAACCAATCCGCAATAAGTGCATCCGTGGCGTAATAATGGCATCTCATGTATCTCATGTACAGTACGTTTGATAACAGGGAGTAATCGATCCATTGTATATACGCATCGTACGGATTGATTATATTATGCCACGATTCCATGATAAATAAATCCAGAGACTTATTGCCAGTTGTCCAATTGAGCGGTCTTGGTGCTTTACATTTATAACAGAATGACTTTATCTTAGAATGAAATTGCAATTGTACACGCCAGGCATAACGTCGGCCAGTATCTTTCTCTTATTAGACAATACTTTTGTTTGCTTGCTTTGTATGTAAATCCGATGGTAGCCAAACATCTGTGGCAAGAATATCTGGATGCTTATCACATAACTAGTGGAAATAATAAATTATAATAAAACCAATAATTTATTTATTTAACTATTCAACAAACATGATGCATAAGTAAATAGCTTACCTCGGTATAATATAAATCAGGTGTCTCGTCTGTTATCTCAAGTGGAATCGATTCAATATAGTCACGGGTAGCAGTAGGTAGACCATGCAAGTACACGTATTCCATAACACCAATACTAATACAATCGTCTGGAATCCATTCTAAATAGGCATCATTTGCTGAGTTTGTTTGTAATTGAGTTTTCTTGATAAAGTCATCGAGCCGCTTGTTGTTGCTAGTCCATCCATCGGATAATTGTTTGTGTCCGAATATGCACCACACTGGGCTACATCGAGATATCCCACATGCAGCGCAAAACCCATATCGAGAATAGCAATGATAAAAGCGCGCATCAGCAACCATGTAATAATTGTCGTCGTACTTGGTAAATCCCTTTATTAGTTGGTTGCGATACTCAAGCCAAATCTTATATCGTCTGTATTGACTGACATCATTGTCGCAAGTGTGTGTCGGAAGCGAGTATATTCTCGCAAACTCACTCACGTATGTTGGTGTACAAGTTTCATCATTTCCAAGTAGTACAAGCATTATCGTTGTGTCCTCGACCCCACCTTTATCCAGCGTCTTCTTGTAGACAGCGTAATAAATATTGTCAATTTGAGCTGACTTTATGTCGGTAATTTGCGAGCAATGAATCGATTCTAGCCTTAAACGCTCATCTTTACTTTCTAAAGAGACTTGAATCAAGTTGCCAATTGCTGGATTATGCATGTCCTTGATCACTGGAACTAACGACATGGTAATGGCATGGTTTGCAAGTAAGTGAGATCGACCATTTCCTGTGACCGTTACACAATACTCCCGCAAAAAAATCTTAGGTAGACGAGTACCTATAATCTAAGAAAGAACCGAATATCTCTATAATATTCTTGGCTGAACTTTATTGAGTATTACGATGCATTATGATTACGCATCATTGTGAAAATGCATACAATAAATGCAAAAAAAAACGTTAAGCGGAAAAAGCGATTATTCACTGAGACCACACTCTAAGGCGAGACAATTTCACCGTAAGTCACTTTTTACGTATCCATGACATTATCAATATGGCTTTAACGTAGTAAGCTGGGACTTACAATGTATAAAGGCCAAGTTACCAAGACATTAATGTAAATCTTGCTTCCAACAATATATCCGAGCACATCCGAAACATTTTCTCCTCTGTCTTCGCTTATTTTCTATTTTGCTCGTAATAGAACAGATGTTGATGACGGAGATACAGTTATAAACTACGCGGTATCGTCATAACCTCCACCTTTGCCTGGTACAATCACAGCAGGACATCAGCGAGCGCAGTTAAGTCCTGATAGGTACGTTGTTGCTTATTAAAACATGGCCCTTACTCCGCGTGTTTGGATGGCCCTTTAATTCCCAATCTTGTATGCAACAAATGCAACTAATTATGGGGAAAAAATTGTCGGAAAAGTAAGGGCTTCCTTTACGATCGAACTAAAAATATTGGTAACAAAACTGACCGTTTATCACGACGCCAACCTTTATTATTACTTTTTTACCCAACATCTTGAAAATGTCCGGATTCTTTTTTCCATAATCTGTAAGTTTGAGAATAAGGCAACAGCTGACACGCATGGTAATGTTTAAAAGCGATTTAATTTACAGCCATTTATTATGTTACTATACTATGAAAGATATTCTTCTAATTCGAAAATAATATTCTGAGAACGGCTCGTCAAATCACATACTTCACAATTTCAACTATGAACGCCAAATTAAACATTTTTGTTTAAGTGTAAAAAGCTTGCGCACACAACTTAGCTTTAGCCTTGCATTTCTGCGTGATTAAGATATTATCATGGTTATTAGTATGCAATTTACTTTGCTTTTTATTAAGATAAAGCACAACAAAAAAAAAATTGGCGATATTAGGACATTTTCGAACAACAGCGGGTAAAATAGTAAAAAAAATATATAAAGTTTGTTTGGTAAAGAATTAACATATGTATGTATCATAGCATTTAACTAGAGTAATGTATGTTAAGAAGCCAACTCTTATAATATAAGTATGGTAGATGATATTGATCATTAAGAAAGAAAGCTAAAGGTCATAATCACAAATATAATTGAGAGATCTCGGAATTTTGCTTCTGTAGATGTCTCGTATTGAAATCGATGGATATAATTATAACGTCAGTAATTTTTCTGTGCAACCAGGAAGCTTTTTCTGGATATAGAATTTAACCACCGTATACGCAAGAAGACAAATTTATAGCGCAAAAGTTTTTCTGGAGACGCCGAGATGGTTTCTACACAGACTGGTTGAAATAGTTGACTATTGTAAAAATATCTGAAAAAGTAGTAAATTAAATCAAAGTAATAATGAGGAAATTAGCACGTGTGGCAGGCAATGCACGTTGAAAGAGTCTGGTAAGAAAATAAATGAGAAATTATTGTAAGACATAATGAAAAAAAGTCTGTATACATTGATGCAAGTTGCGCTTATAAATAATTTTGTTATATCGTCGAAAAAATGCATGAGTGACTAAATAAACTAATGATATTTTTTTTATTCAGTAGATCATTGATAACTGGACGATTGTGCGGTCAACTGGCGTAAAATTTATTAAAACATTCTATTAGAGTAAGATTTGGTGCAACACAAATTAGTTTTGAACAATTAATATTGTAATGGCTTGTAAGCCTACCATGAGCGCAAAAAATTTGTTAAACGTTTTGGGCACATGCATTTAATCAATCAACATTGTGAAAAATTCCAGAATAATAGTCGAGACTACTTTTGAACAGATATTCTAGAATCATGAAGAAGTGAACAGTTGTGGCGTATCTGATACGCATACATTACTGCACTGAGACATTTTATCACTATAATCATTTTGGGCGCAACTCGTGATTATCATTTCAAGTATGATCTGTTCAGCTGTATCTATTTCAGGTTACCTTTTCTGTAGATCTTGTACTTTTATTGAACCGCACTAACCACTCAATATACCCATTAGG
>CAJVPJ010000698.1:0-18776 GCA_910592205.1 Paraglomus occultum | reverse complement strand
TTCATGGAGACAACAGCTCGAACTGTTAACTGAAAAAGTCAAGGAACTTACCGAGCGTAAGGTATAACGATCATCCAATATACGAACGTTAAATCCTGTCCCTGTAGTTAACTTTTAACTTAATTGTACATTCAGTTTAACGGCTTATCATCAGTCGAATTATTAAACCATACAACAGATTTCCTGAATCAGCACAAAGGAGATATAGAGTCGATATTAGGAGAAGAAGTCGATGTAAATATATCATGTATAAGTAAGGAAGCGTCAAAACTCCGGCGTGATTTGTCAGGTTGGTATATAGTATGCGCAATGAAGTCTACGTTGTGAGCATGTGGCACACGGTTCACTATAGGCGTCTCCCGTATGCTTAATTCGATTGGATGACGCTAATTGTTATTATATTCTTTTCAATGTGTTCAGATGCTGAGTCATTGATTGGTATACAGAAGGACAAGCTACAATCTCAGTTTAGAGACTTGCGAGAATGCGCGTATCGAATACATGCTGTGTTTGTACATAGTGGTATGTCTGCTGGAACGTACATATGCCAGTGTAATATCTGAATATGGCACATTTGCTTAGTAATCTTCCTATACTTGTAGGTCAAGCGTCGTTTGGACATTACTGGGTATACATATATGATTTTGAGAACGAACGATGGCTGAAGTATAATGATTCATACGTGTCAGAGGTATGTATTGGCTTTGCAGGATAATTAGTTGCTACGGTTATTGTGCAATACGCCTGACGGGAATATATTCGCGTGCAGGTTAGGGAGAGTGAAGTGTTTGCCGATACCACCGGGTCAACAGCCAACCCATATTGTATGGTGTATGTAAGAGCAAAAGGTTAGTCCTCTCAATTTGTCATGTGAGATGTAATATAACAATCGTTAGCTAACATTTTTTATCTATTCTTGCTGTTCAGATGCCAAGGAAATAGTAAACACTGTCTGCCGTCGTTACTAATTATTACAAGGATATATACGGGTATATCTGTTATTTACAAATCATCAGTTATGTTATGGTTCTGTTATTTACTTAGAATTATTGTTGTTCAGTTGAACTATCCGTTATTTATTGAAATGTATTGGATGATTTGTATCAAGTAAAAAGTAATAATAAATCTTTCACTTCTGACAATCTGTTTGGCTTACTTTATTTAAATTTATACTTAAAGATTGTCCCGTGTTAGCCCTATTAGGACTGGATCTTCGGCAAGAATGAAACGTTTTATAAAAACATTGTTTCCTACTTTTGGCAACTTCCAAATTGAAAGTAGGAGTGCCTGTATGAACAAACGAAAATTTGGTCAGATCAGATGAAAGAGTACCACGTTATTAGGTAATTGCGATTTCGCAAAAAAAAGTTCCTTGCACGTGATGGGGATGGGAAGGAAGAACCAAGGATACGCCAAGCGATCAATTCATTGTTGGCAGATGTAGCAAATAACGTTAAGAGTATCTATAGTAACTCGTACAGTTTCTGCCTGTGCCAGGCCGAAGAACTATTTAAATAGAGGTTGTCAACGCATGGGACAGCTTTTCGTACAGGACAGTACGTTAAAATGCGACATGACTTGTTGATTCACCACTACATGCAGGAATAATCCATCGTTTTAAGCTTCGTGGATCATTACAAATAACAGTGTATCTCGACAAGAATCATGCCGTCTTAATGACGTCATTATAAGCGACAGCCGTAACTATTAAATATTTGAACGCTTCAAAGTCTGCATCAATGGAATTTGCCTTCATGATTATAGTAGGTTAGTATAAAGGTGTTCTTTGGCGTTTGTTTGGTAAGACAATGTAACGATGAATTGTCAAAGGCTGATTGTTTAACTCGCCTATTTGCGCAATGGACATCCTAAAAGAGAACTTTTTTTGGTGATTCGCTCTCTTTATTACGATCAACGTTAACATGTGCATAAGTATTCATGGTTACGTCAGCGGTTTCTAGATCGCATCGAGGGGAAGTGCGATGGGGCTAGACTTTTTGGTTCTGTTGTGTTGGGAAAGACTTTTGGGAAAAAGTGGGATGATCTGTGAATATCAGCAACCGTCCGCCTCCTTTCCTAAAATATCTTATTTTGGCTGGTCGAGATAATATTTTTTATTGTGCAGATTTTGAAACTATCCCGTGATCTTTATCGCATGATGTGTAACTTTGTATGACGATTGGTTTGGACTGCTTAAATACTTTCAACAGGAAGACGTTATTCTTCGTCCTCTTTTCATAGGCATACTTCACGACTTCTATCAACTTCTGACATGGAGAACAGGCGCCGTCATAAGCGTACCTTTACAGGATATGGGCCGAATGATTTGAAAAAGGAGTTGTCTAAATGGAGGCCAGAAGTAATCGAGTTATGGGAAAAGTGTTCTGTTCCTGAGACGATAAGTACGTGGTTCATTGTATGCATTATTTATATAACGCACAGACGTTATTAATATTGAAAGCTACTATTTAATGTTCCTTTCAGATAAGGAAACATTTCAGAAGTCATTCATTCGTCATGTTAATACGACTCTGGCGAGGTCAATTTACAATGTAGATAACTTCAGTGCGTATCAAGCAACAGCACATGCGTATGTAAAAACTTCAATTTATGTGGTATTTGAATACTAGTCGCTAATTATTATAGCAAGATCTGTCAATTACTGATCGATTATCCGTCAATCTATACAGCGTACGAGATCGTCTAATTCAGCGCTGGAACGAAACTCAGCAGGTGAATAAAATGGTGCAAGAAAGCTCAAGGAAAAAGATCTATTTATACATAGTCGTGTAACGTAATACAATATCACGAGACAAAATTTTACTAACTCTACACATCGTGCTAAGATTCATACAGAGAGAGATCAGAAACGCGTTTATTATTTGTCACTCGAATTTCTTCTGGGTAGATCGTTAGATAATGCATTACTCAACCTCGGACTCAAGGATTCCTTTGGCGGTACGACCATGTCTATCACAAAACAAGAGATTTATATACTTCATATTGATCGCTTTGTACTTTCTTAGAGGGTGTCAAGGAACTAGGTTTCAAAATGGAAGACATATTAGATCAAGAAGTTGATGCTGCTTTGGGTAATGGCGGTTTGGGTCGTCTGGCCGCTTGCTACATGGATTCCTTGGCTACTCTTTGTTATCCTGCTTGGGGTTATGGCGTTAGATATACCTATGGTATTTTCCAGCAAAAGTATGTAGAACTGAGCGGTAATGGGCAATAGGATGGACGCTTATTCTAAACCGACGAATTTATATCGTAGAATTGTAGATGGTTATCAAGATGAATTCCCAGACTACTGGCTTAATTTTGATAATCCATGGGAACTTCCCCGCGTAGACATTGTAGTCGACGTACAGTTTGGTGGTCACGTTAACAAAATCACGGAAGGTGATAAAGTTCGTCATGAATGGATTGGCGGAGAAACCGTGCAAGCAGTTGCATACGATGTCCCTATTCCCGGTTACGGAGTGAAGAATTGTATTAACATAAGATTGTGGAATAGTAAGCCAAGAAGGAAGTTCGATTTCGGCAAATTTAATGCCGGAGAATATGATCAAGCTGTGCAAGAACAAATGAAAGCAGAGTTTTTGACCGCGGTGCTTTATCCTAACGATAATCACATGGTTGGGAAGGAATTGAGATTAAAGCAACAATATTTTTGGGTTGCTGCTAGCTTGCATGACATGTGGGTAGAGTCTGTAATAGTAATATATCGGTGTACGAGTTGAACTATACGATAACGTTTGTCGTGTACATTGCAGAGTTCGTCGGTTTAAAAAATCTCAGCGTGACTGGAATGAATTTCCTGATCAGGTAACTTTTTATGAATTCTCAATTAAGCATTATGGAACGGAGTGCTTAGAATGTACTTTCAAACTTACTTGGACATTATTCGTTTAGGTTGCTATCCAACTTAACGGTAGGAAAAGTTATTTTATCAAATCAAAATTTCCTGCTTATTGCTGACTTATTATGATTTATTAGATACGCATCCAGCACTTGCTATTGTTGAACTGCAAAGAATACTTGTGGATGAAGAAGTGAGTTGTCCTCGTTATGCTAGTTGACTATCTTGACAAAGTCCGGTGTCATGGTTTTATCATTTCAACTACGTAACGCGTGATTAATTTTCTCCAAACACTTTTTGTAGCGTCTTGACTGGGATGCAGCATGGGACATTGTTACCCACACATTCGCATTCACTAATCATACTGTGTTACCAGAGGCTATGGAGAAGTGGCCTGTTCCTATGATCAGTCAGTTGTTGCCCAGACACATACAAATTATATTTGATCTCAATTTGGTATATATAGCAATGTCTTGAACGTTGATCATAAAAAGCGTATTAAGACAAAGATATTTACGATTGTTTTTGTCATTTATAGTTTTTCCTCCAAAGAGTGGAGAAATTTGCTCCCGGCGATCGCGATTTCCTCGCGAGACTGTCAATCATTGAGGAAAGCACGCCACAATACGTTAGGTAAACCTTACTCGACATTTGAGATTCGACTAGTAAACTTAAATTTGCGCTAATTTTGAAATTTTAAATCTATATAGAATGGCTCATCTCGCAATAGTCGGTAAGATACTTTACATAGCATTAAATATGTAGATACCACTTTATTCACACTAGTATTACGATAGGCTCTCACCGTGTCAACGGAGTGGCTAAACTACACTCAAAACTTATCAAGGAAACTGTGAGTGAACGAACGTTATAATCTATATAATTGTATTGCGACAGTATTAATGTTCTTAACACCCTATCGTTTATCAGATATTCAAAGATTTCGTCAAGTATTACGGACCAGATAAATTTGAAAACAAGACTAACGGGATTACTCCACGAAGGTAGAAAGGAATATCGTCTTTATCATAACAATTTGCGTGTTCCATGGCAACCTAATCTTTAAACCTGGGTTCTCTTTTTTTGTAGATGGCTTCACCAAGCAAATCCAAAACTCAGCGAATTAATAACCGAAACTCTTGGCCATAAAGATTGGTTGAAAGATCTAACACTTTTAAAGAAACTCGAAGAATCTGTTCATGACAAAGAATTTAGACGGCGCTGGATGGCTGTCAAGCACTCGAACAAAGTAAGAATTCCAAAGTGCAGTATTCATGTACCGAAAACGAAATCAAAACGACTAAGCTGTTCAATCTTTAGGTGAGATTAGCAGAATACATTCGCGATGTTGTGGATGTTGACGTTAATCCAAATGCTTTATTTGACGTCCAAGTTAAGAGAATTCACGAGTACAAACGGCAATTTATGAACATTCTTGGGTACGTCATGGCGAATGTTACACATAGTTAGCAGTATCATTATCTCACTGTCACTTTATACAGGGTAATCCATCGCTATAACACTATTAAGAGCATGTCGCCAGAGCAGATGCGCGACGTTGTGCCCCGTGTAGTGATTTTTGGTGGTAAAGCCGCTCCAGGCTATTACATAGCCAAACTCGTAATAAAGCTCATAAATAGTGTAGCCAGTGTCGTAAACAAGGATTCAACCATTCAAGACCTTTTGAAGGTAATAATTTTACACAATATTGTATTTTTTCGTTACACCCGAAACATTTCATTAAGTAAGATGCATTGGCTTTTGTCAAGGTTATTTTCATTCCTGATTACAACGTCTCCGTAGCAGAAATAATCATTCCTGCCTCGGACATCTCGCAACATATCTCCACGGCTGGCACCGAAGCCTCCGGAACGAGCAACATGAAGTTTGTTCTTAATTGTGGATTAATTCTTGGAACAGTTGATGGGGCGAATATTGAGATTCACGAGGAGATTGGAGACGACAACATTTTCATGTTTGGACATTTGGCTGAGCAAGTGGATGATTTGAGATATGCACACAGGTATTTTGGGTTTGCTGAGTTATTTGGGATCTCTATACGAGGTTGTAAAATGAACTTTTATATTATCTCTTAGATACCGTGATGTCCCAATGGACCCACATTTGGATGCTGTAATAAAAGACATCGAATCAGGAAGCTTCGGTGAAGCGCGTATCTTTGCCCCATTGATCAACACTTTGACATTTGGAAAAGACTACTATCTTATTTCTGATGACTTTGGATCGTATCTGGATGCCCAGAAGCTCGTTGACGAAGCTTATAAGAAAGAGAAGGATTGGGTTAAGAAGAGTATATTATGCACTGCAAACATGGGCCAGTTTTCTTCGTAAGTATCAAATCTCTATTCAATCATAGTTTGAAGCTGTTGTTTAGTGCGCAGTTTATTTAATATCATGTATCCCATATCAACAGGGATCGCGCCATTAAGGAGTATGCCGAAAGCATTTGGGGAATTATCCCAGTAAAAGTATAGGCCTACGTGCAATTTTTAATTAAAAACGGTTTGATAAAAATATCAACTCAACGAAACCAATAAATTAATGCAAAAGACGATTTTGCTAGCCTTACGTTGCGTTATTTTTGTTTATACTTTTATTTTGGGCTTAAGACTAGCTGTCAAAATGTTCAGCTTGGTTCTGACAAAACTTGATTGCCGGAGAAGCATATTCAAGCCGATTTGTAATTATAGGCTGTATCAAACTATCGATTTTTTTTTCAATGATAAATGCCGTATAACGATAGCAAACATCCAGATTGAGAAGCAACTTTTGTTTGAGTTTCTAATATGTGACGTGAAATAATGAATTACTTTGCAAGTGGCACGTTGGTATTGTTGACTTGAACGGTAAAAGACTTTCAATATATAACAAGGCTTGCCGTTCCGTCTTCGTTGGGCGATATCACCAATAATAGCTAAACTTTTTCATCTTTTCAATCGTAAGCCGGGAATATCCAGATGAGTAACTACTGCTCTGGCCCTAAACTAAGTACTGTGCTCCACATTATCTGTAGACCGCAACATATCAATATTTCTAATTTTCTTTTTCCCGGAATATAATAATAAATATTTTTATTTTTACATTCATGATCAAAGTGTCCACTAACAATATTATTCACCAAACAGCCTTTGTATTCTCTTAAGTACGCTGTCTTTCTCAGAATCTGATGCATACAAGGAAAATAAATCAATAGCTTGTTTATATGCTCTCATATATATAATCAAAATTTGCTTACCGTATGGATGATCCTTCGATGGAATCTCAAGAACAGTTGGAAAGGCTTGGTCATAGTCGTCTACTAGCGGTCTTATAAGGTCAGCAATCTGTTACAATATGTGTTCAGTCCGTGAAGGTGAAAAGAATGTACGTTGTAGTAGATTCCATGATGATATAGAAGATACACTCACATGCTGATTTATTAAAACAATGGCTATATCCTTTCTTTTCGTGAACTCCATGAAGGTTTCTTCTATTTTCGATAACGGTGTTTCTAATATATTTAACGAGAATTTATTAACAAACCTGAGAGGGACGTATTGTAAAATGCTATCATTTTGACTTTGTAATTCTTACTAGCATCCACAACCAAGAAGTTTGACTTTTGTTGTGTATTTATATGGCCTACACCGGCCAACAATAGTCCCGTAACTGAGTCCTTTCATAGCAACAGGGTTTGAACGAACGAAGCGAACTACAAAGAATTAGTACATATGATCTCGAAATACCTCATCTCCGATAACAGCTACGAAGTTTCTGTCTTTGTAAGTTGCAGCCATGATTAAGAAATGAAGACATGATCCGTAAGATTATCAACTTAAATCGACCACGGCGAATGATTATCCAAATTAAAAATCTCCGTTGATAGATATTTTGTCACGTGTCTAATACTATGCAAATAGTATGGGCTTTATATTTGAAGTAGTAATAGTAGCGCTTATAACAGTGCTACGTACCAATCATTCTACGCGTAGAATACAAATGATGCGATCAAGAAGTCACTATGATCGTGAAATTGTAACTGGTTTTCCGAAAAGAAAAGTCCAACGATGCAGTGAAATCTCACTGGTACCTAAAAATTAACAATACCATTCAGCGAGACTAATTGAATCGGAATCATTTCAAATAAACAACAAGCAAATGTATTGACAAGATATAATAATCGATCTGGTTTTATTCGTTTTTTCGATTTGGACATACCAATTCTGGAAATTATCTATCTGCTTTCTTAATATTCTGCATTTTATGGTCGTATATATAATTTAAACTCTGATCGAAGTTGTACAAACTGCATTTTATGAATTTGACATCTCCAAGCCTTTTACTTTACCTGACGGTATTTCACTGACGTTTACGCGTTCACAATCTTTTTTTTATATGCGGTTTAGTTTTTAGAAAATAAAAATGCGCGTAAAAAGATTCTTAGGGAAAGGGTGAAACTTTTACAAGAACTTTATACAATATTCATAATTGCAATGGACGCTGAACTTAAAATATATTAGACCTAACAATGGTTGGTCATATGTTACAATAACAATTTCCAAGCTGTTCGTTGAGAAAGTGTTTTTGATGTTAGATTGGCTTTTATTGTTATCCGAAAACGTACATCCTAACAAAGCAAAACCCCTTTTCTTCGATCTAATGGAAAACTCTAACAATTTTGAGACACAATTCTGATATAAAGACAGAGTAAGAGTTTTATAAGTCTAAGAGTTGTGAATTTGATCATACCAATGAAAAGAATGCCGAATGGTGCATTCACTTATTGGAATTGGTTAAATATTTACATGTTCATTGATAACGGACTGCTGCGATAAGAGGATTTTATTTCACACTCCTGAAACACTGAATACTTCCACCTCACTCTCAACGATTTCATCATCTCAACTCAAAAACCAAACTTGTCATCGTATAACAAACAATCAAAAAATAGTGAACTCGTGACAAGGTCACTGTAACTGTCGTAAGCTTGACAGGTCTTTTTTTTTTGTTGCAGTACCCAGTAGAATTATACAGTAAGAAAATATTACATGTAAATCGTTTGTGGGAATTACGGCACCGTACGAAAATTAGATCCGAGAGAACCAAATAATCTCGGTCAATACGACTGCCTAATCTGTTCACAAACCATGTCTAACCATGGTTTACAATTAAATAGTCTAAATCATCGACTGGTTGGTTGTAGTACGTTTTTAGAGGTAATCAAATTTCTGCCCAGGCCGATATTGCTTTTATGATCCAGTTCACATTCTTTACGGTATCATGTTCTATTTAGTAGTTATTACATGTGAATAATGGCCGGGTACTCTCTGTCGACATTTTTCGCAATCGTCACGATAGCCCATTGTATACGGTAGCTGAACCTGTCGGTTTCGATAATATTTGGATAAAGGTGAACATGTTCGAACGCAGAAAGGTTCTGGTTTTATCTGCAACAAGGTACTTTATTTAGTATCACAGTAATGTCAATGTGCACACATTAATTTAGGATAACAATAACTTGACACTGGTTAATGGTAAAACCTAATCTCACCGTATTATCGTCCAAATTATCATTAGGTGATATATCGCATTCCATGAGCTCAACATCCTCTTGCACACTCATTGCTTGGGTTTTAGTATTCAACTCTCTAAGTAGTTCTCCCCTACTTTGTTCACTTATTTCATAGAGCGACGACAAAGATGCATACCCCGGAGATAAGCGTAGTCGAGCAGAAGGATTATATATTTTTATATTTTTCTGTGTTATAATTTATAATATTAATTATTATGACCCATAGAAGTCAGAATTGTGACTGATGAAGTAGTAAGCAGTACCTGCGGTTGCTCAACTGAGTTCAGACTATTGCTCCTTGAGCGTTTTCGTCCACTGTGGTGTATGGGTACCGCACATGGACCATAGTACGTCCTGGTGAATTTTGAGTGTGCAGTATTATAATCCATACTTATGGCATTGAAATAAGATATACGACGAAAAGCGTGTTCAGTCTTTTTGAGGTTAAATAGTTTTTGGAGCTGTTGTGTCACTCAGAGAGCTAACAAACGAACCCGTGACTTACAACCTCGTGCTGTATCGTAGTGTGTATGGCATAATAATAAGACATATAGAAACCATGGAGGAGTTACACTAAAAATAGTCAACTTGGAAGCGCCAATGATTTAATTTTACCAATGAAAAGATGTTAGAATTAATGGTAGCATTGGGACTGTGTGGCTTGTATATATTCATGTGCTGTGAGTGCAACAATAACAACATTGACGCTAGTATTAGGACTGGGTAGCTTGTATATATTCATGTGCTGTGAGTGCAACAATAACAACATCGACGCTAGTATTAGGTTCTCTTAACAAAAAAAGTGACGTGGAGTGGGTTACTTTCTAAATATTCAGCGTAGTAATAAGTATGTAAACATTTGAAGTCCTGGCGCTAGCATTATAATTCAGTGCGAAAAACTTTATAAAGCAAAATATCGTAAATGAATTTAATAAGTGTACCTATTACTATCATAATAGGGACCTTAAGTTAATCCGCGGAAACTTTCATCATATTCACCCACCAAATCGTGTTGATCTGAACAATTTCAGCATTAACATTATTCTAAGCTTCTTTATTCCCATTTAATTCGTTCACTCATAAACTCCCAACTACGACACGTTCTCAATTTCATATCACAAAATCTAGAATTTGAACTCTTTGTACTTCTTCGTTGTACCCTGTCCACCAGACCCAGCATCACGTGCTGCAGCTTTAGCATCTGCGATCTTCTGGCGCTTTTTAGCCTGTTTGCTTGCATGCTCAGCGACCATATCTGAGAGATCTTCATGAGCTCCTTCTGGTCGGCTGGCCTGCAAAGAATAACAAAAAAATATATGTAAGGACATGGAACGGACGACCATTGTTGGAGGAATCAATGATAAAATTCTCACCGCCTGGGCTTCGTCAAATTTAGCACGCAAAGTCTCCTCGTCAAGATTCGCCATTTCAGACGGATCCAATGCAACTTCCACTCCGGCTCCCACTGCCTTGCGCTGAACAATATACAATAAATTAGGATTACAATCGAGGTGTTTGGTGAAATAGATTGTGACGTGCTCACCTTCGTTCCTTTAGATGTGCCAGTGGCATTTGATATATCATATACGTGTTGAGACCCCATGAACCCTGTGATCGATGTCTCTTTCTGCGGAAGAACCGTATATAATTGTTTTGGCTCTTCTTCTTCCGTTCTATTTAAAAAACGCAACATTATGAGCAGAATAATCATATACTTGTTGATATGTCCAATTCCATATTTCTCCCTTACAACCGCAATTCATACCTCTGATACTTCCTCAGTTCAATAACTTCGGGCGTCTCCAATCCACTAGCCAAAGAAGGCGGTACATTAGCAGCCGCAGGGGCAGATGGCCCGTTCTGATACTTGCGTAATTCAATGTAATCAGGTGTCTCCAGTCCACTGGGAACAGATGATAGCCCGCTTGGGGTAACTAGTCCTTCTTGCAAGGCTTTAGAAGAGACATCTTCTTCAACACCTTCTTCTTGTTCTTCTTCTGTTTCTGACTCTTCTGACTCTGAAGCCAGGAATATGATGTGAAAGGAGAATAAAAGGGAACAACATTTTTGCAAGTTAATGTGAATGCAAAAGTCGTTACGTCATTAGAGACCATTAAGAATAATGATCCATCTCCACAATATTTTCGTCCTTGCTCTCCTTTGGTCATAATAATCGCCGTTACAAGAATGTGACAAATAAATGACCTCCATACCATCTTCCTCTGGCTCATATTCTCCCCATAGTTTTCGCTCAATAGGTTGGACCATCTTTAGATGTACAAGAAAGAAATCAATAAACGTATATTCCAATATATGTACAGACATAGACATACGAACCTCGGAAGGTATTTCCTGCTGATATGTTCCAAACACATCTCCATAGAGTGGTCGATTGTACTAGAATAAAAAATAAATCAGTACGGAAAACCGTACGGTCTTTGCCAATTATTAAATTAACATATCTTACCTCATCAACCGGCGGTTTTCCCCATCCACCAGGATGAAAACCCCACTGTGCCCTAACAAATAAACGTCAAAATTGGTGAATAAAACCCTCGCATCAATACATGCGTATATTATTTATCCCCCTCCCACTAATCTGCTTTTTCCACTTCCTCCAAACTTACCCTTCAGGTATGGGCGCATTTAAACCGGGTATCTTCAAATTAGGATAACTCGGTGGCGGTCCATATCGTTGCATAGCAATCAGCCAAGGGGGTGGCGCTAGTGGAGGCATGTTCAAGGCTGCCTTTAATTCTTCAGAAAGCTGTCCTGGTTTCTTTTCTTTCAATTTAGTTTCGAACTCTTTCCCTTCATAGTAACTTGAAGAATAATGAGACGGGGGAATATAATAAAGAAAATCAACAATTTTGTCATAACATCAAAATGCGATTGTGCCATAAGAATTTTGAATCATCATACAGTTCACCGTGAATGGTAAGTTTAGGCCTAGTCTGGAATCGGAAGAAAGCATCATGCAATTTCTGATAATCGATGTCTAATTTCCCCATTTTGGGCTGCACTCTTTCGCGTGTTTTCTGCTTGAGTTTAGCAGCATCTTCTTTTTCTCTTACTGCTTCGCGCATTTCCATTATACCTGTGTCTTTGATAAAATCTATAGCAATTATGATAAGCGCAGGTTAGTTTTAGCAAGAATTATAAACGAACCGATATTAAATACGATTTGCGAAATGTTATGCTGTAATCATGAGCATAAATCTCCACTGACCGGGCAATTCAAAGGCAGGCTTTTCAATTCCCCTCTTGCCTTGAAGGTACTTGCGCTTCTGTGACCAATGTTGAGGAACAGGAACTGTGTTTCTGTATGATTTGATATGTACAAGTAATTTGGGGTCTGCTGCTGTCACATCTACCCACTAAATAAGTGAAAACTTTGGCATTAGTTCCATTTTATTAAACCATCTCGCCTAAATCTCATAGCCTTGTTTACATTTACCAACCTCAACAACCTCCGGTCTTTTAACCAACTGCTTCAGTTGAGCCACACTCAACCGATTCAATTTCCGTAGCTTCTTCTTTGATACTTTCTCACCCCTGTCGCTGTCCGAGTTGATTGAACTCTCATCTTCCGAATCGCTCACTTTGGCCTCTGTAAGGGCTGCAGGAGTCTCTGCTTTTTCTTCCTCTTTCGGTTCAGCTAGAGTCTGATAAGTTGCAAGTGTAAGATGTATAAAATTATATGAAGAGCATTAACGGTAATTACTAGGCAGCAGCGCACAGGATTTGAAAGTACCTCAGTCTCTTCGGCGGTAATCTGAAAATGGGCAAAAACCTTTGAGAATTCTTCAAAGTTAGGATCGTTAGGTAAATCCAATGGTTGTGATACATACTCTATTTCTATTTCTTCTTGATCTTCAAATTCATTTGTTTGCTTATTCTGTTGGTGGAAGAAAGCATACGCGATGGAGGTATGTAAGAATCAGTAAACGCTTGATATATCATTGACGGTTCGCTGGCATACAAGTACTATGAGAAGAGCGTACATGAGATAATATCATCACATATAACTCTTGACAAATCGCAATAGTAAACCCACCTCAATCGCAATTGCCTTTGTCTTCTCTTTGTTGACTCCTTTCTTCTTTTTCTTGCGCCTGCTCTTCCCTTGTGGTTTAGTGCCATTTTTTTTTTGATATATCGCCTTTGCTTTGAGATTGCTCTGTTGTAAGTGTTGCAACTTTGTTCTCCATAGTATCGGCTGAAGCAAAATGAGATTTTTGGGCAGCTAGCAATAAAACCAGAATTACACATACAGTTTCTAAATTTGGTAACGATAAGCAATTAAGTCTTGTGATGTGTGCATCGTTGAAAGCAACATAACCACCCAAAGATTACCTAGATTACGTGCACCCCACCCACAGTTCATTACGTAAGTATACAAACTTCTAGACGCTGTTGTGGATTAAGCACACCTCACTATGATAAAGGTGGGTAGTATACAGTAATTTGATTTCTTCATCAGTCGCGCGATTATTACCTTTCCTCTTTTTTAATCTCGCTAATAAACAATTTTCTAACCCGAAAGTCGACAAAAGCTTACAATTCTAAATTGCACAACCATGGCTACGCCTAACACTGAATTTAAAGTATGAAGTTGAATATGGATAAACTCTTGAGTTTTTTGCGATTCCAACTCATCATGTTTCGCCTTAATGTCCAAAAAAGATACCGCACAAATATTTCAAGCGAAGATGGTCAGAATAAATCATTCTTGGTTTTCTCGATAAACGTAATTTGAAAATGTTTGGACAAAAATTGAGGAATATTTTTTATCTCTCGAAATAATTGCTAAAACGGAAGACGTGAGAAAGCACAAAGATTAATTGATAACTGTAAGTGATTTTTTGTTGAAATATAGAGAATATAGAGAATTAGTGACGTGGTAGGAGATCTTTTATCATTTAAGTCTCCGAGAAAAGCCACAAAACTAATGTTGAGGCACAAGTGACATCCGAGGTTTCTTGAGAGACGTTGGTTCTTGTTTGCATTATTATGACTGTCAAGGGTTTCTTTAAAAAATCGAAAAGAGAAAAAGTTGATAACCATTTTCGATCTATTACGTGTTACATAGTTTTTAGTTCTCACATGATTTACGACAAAACGCGTTCACATTGAAAATCAATCTCCAACGCGCTTTAGTAACTATAGTTCTTTAGCAACATCTTGGCGAAAATGGATGTTCAGGTAAGGGTGTCCCTCACTCCCCTTTGATGGAGCTTGAGTCCTTGATCACCTTATGCAATCTCCGTACTTGTGGAATGCTGAAATCTCCTCTGGCACGCCGACTATCTTACAGAAAATGAAGTACATTAAGACTCCTTCCGAGGTGCTCCGGAATTGGGGTGGCCCGACTATCTCCTCTATTTGGAAAAACAACAAAAGTTATTGGAGTCAGAGAACGAACCAGAGCGCACTCTAAGCCGTTGTGTGCAAGAATTACTCGCAAATATTCGCACCCAGCGTCGTGTAAGTTTAATAGAAAACTCGTTACATATGCTTTCTGAAGGTGAAGACCACTCCGTAGTGGTGGGAACAAGTCTCCCGTCTGCGAGTCTTGTCCTAGGCATGGGGCTCCTGTAGTAATCGCACGAGTCACCTGCCCGACTGTGAGGCCCCCGTAGTAATCGCGCAAGCTATCCAGTCCCACCTTTCAGAGTTCAAGCCCTTGTTTCTGACGTGTTCTAATGATGTTCTCTCTAGCGCAAGCATGTGTTTTTAGATCTGGAAGCTGAAAGACAGGTGAGAGGCCATATAAAGTTGGGTAAATAATGGACGTATATGTAGTCTAACAGCATGGCATAATAACAAGAATGCCATCGAAACTCTACTTAGTCCACAACGAGATCTGGCTGCGTCGTTTTCTAGCTTGGCGACTACCCAGAATGCAATCGCCCAAACTTTGCTGCCGGTGTCAAAAAAATTAAATGTCAACAAATGCCGAATTGCCAAAAAGAGACATGCCGACTCTGAAGATGCACTAGAAATTATGCAGAAGAAATCATGTTTGGAAGTAAGTGTCTATGCTTGTGTTGTATGCCATAGTTGACATTTCAAATTATTTAGCGACAACACAAATCTCTTGCTAATATTATTCAAGAAACATCAGTAAATTGACCAGATAGTCTGACAAATGTTTTCCTGATTCTATACTAACACTGTCTATATCATCAGAATGAATTTGTTACACATCAAAGAAATCGAACATATTTTGATTTTTATAACGAGAGAATGGCTAAAAGACCAAACAACGATGATTCTATTTCACCTTCACCGTATAACGTTGTACGAGGTGGATATTCCCTCGACAATGATCCATCTATTGACGTGAACAAAGACGTTGAAGATAATTTCATTGTCGATGATGTTGGAGATCTCTATTTCGACAGCAAAGAGCAACCACACGATTATAAAATAGGAAATATCAATGTGTCTCAGCTGTTTCGACAATGGCAAAATGAATCAGTTAAAATCTCAAAAAATGGTGGTTTACTTGTGGAATCCAACATTCACGAAATCCTGTCTTTATCATCAATCATTTTACTAGTTCCTGGATCACATTCAAAAACAATGATTAATATTTTTGGTTCACAATTGCTTGATAAAATACATCAGCAAACTGTTCCACCTCGGAATGTAACTCTTAATTCAGAATGCGAATCAAAGTTTCGGGCGGCAATAAAGAAAGCAAAGCAGTCTCGTGACAGTGCCATGGATTGGTTTCATCAAGAGCTCATAAACAATCTGTCACTGAAGAAAAATTTAGGTCTCATGGTGTTACGAGGTTTGGAAACGTTGCCTAATGAGAAAGTTAGGAATGAGCCTAGCGAAGCCACGTTGATTACATAATCCTGATAATCATCTTGTGCAATGGCCCAATACGGCTCTAATCGAAAGTGAATTAAAAAAGTTCGAAGGACGAAGCAAGCAACCGGATTTTGCTGTCTCTATTGTTCTTCAACATCAAACAGTAGTTGTTCTATTTGTCGGGGAAGTCAGCCCACCATCGCAGAAGAACAATGTATACAAAAATTGTAACGACCTTATTCGAATTGGGATATTCATGTTGATTTTTCGATTGACAAAGGTGCAGATGTCAATATAATTGGTTTCCAATGCGTTGGCAAGTGAACTAATGTAAATAAATGATTTTAGTAGCGACTGATCTAATCAGTTCCGTTTCGTAGAATACTGTATACGATCGATTTTTATACAATGGATCTTAAATATGGAACGTACTTTATGTCGCACATCGGTCAAGTTACAGTACCAGCATCGAAAAAAGATATGCTATCCTTTGTTGATGAACTCGAGACACTTTTGATAGTTCGAGAAATCTTTCTCAAGACCTACAATGAGTTATATAGCAAGCTTTGTAGTCCGGGGTCGAAGTCGATGAGGGCAGAATTCAAACGCGATACCCTCGAAACACCCAAGTTTAGGAAACTAGTAAGCAAAACGCGTGATTGCCATCGAGTATGTCCATTCTGGTATGGACGTTTCTAAACTCGCTTTTTTAACGCTTACGCTGCTGCCTGATCCGAACCAGGTTATAAACGAAATAAAGAATAAGAAAAATTTGTAATTGCTTATCATGTAATATCTTCTCGACCATTTCGATATATGGGACATCTTCTGTTTATTCCTTAAATTTCTTGTGTTCAAAGCGCTCGAGTTTCCGTAATAGTGTAATTTCTTAATAGTTGCGCTTATTTTTAAAATGCTTGACTAATCGATAATACACGTATATCGTGTAATGTGTTACGGTTTCACCAGAATTTTGGACGCATAACCGAAATCAAACCGGAAATCATGTCAATATTAATACGTAATCGCTTGACGTCCGTTTAGGCATGGCAGGTTCTGGGACGATTTCAAAATTTAACCAGAAAAATTAATTGAGAAAATCAACGGAAGGGCCTCGTCGATTTTGCAATAGACGCACGCGATGGGCGCATAGTCAAAAGGGAGAGCAGAATGGGTAAGCTTTCTGAAAATTTAATTGACACATATTTCTTGTACAGTTAACAAGTTGCAATGATTGGCCAGCGAATTAAATACCATCTCAAGATGTTTCGGTATAGTCATCGAAGTGGAGAAATGGCACTTCCTTGAATGTACACCGAATGATGGAGAATTTAAGTTATCGCGACCAAGTTGTTGAATATTATTATGGCAAGTTTCTATGAAAAAAAGGCAGAAAAGATTCTCTACCATATTATCTAGTTGCTGTCAGAAACGTGGAAACGAACGTCCATGCTGGGTGGTCCAAACAAAAAGCCAAAAACTGCCTTAATATAATATTAACCACGCACAATATTAAAATCATTACGTCCATTGGGGATGCGAAGGTGGTGTCGTGATGCTATGATACAATGCATCATTTAAAGACCAAGCAATCCGAAATTTTGCTTTACAGATTACATGACATATATATCTAAAATCACAATGCGTTTTGATAAGTTTTATAATGTTTCATTTTGAAATACATTACTTGTCCGGACACTTCAAATTTCGAATAAAGTAAAACTCGACATTAACATAAATGTTGCAGATTGAACAGTATATGTTTATTATATAAGAAGTTGGATCGAATTAATTTGTTCGTAATTTATTTTATGTATCTTCAGGGATTTTCCGTGCAATATATATTTAGCGGCATCCTGCTAATTGACCTGTAATACCATGTCTGTACAAATCCATATATCGCCACGTTTTCGCGCAAACCTACGAATAGTTACTAAATTAATTGAATCGAGAGCGCGAGAAACTGTTAATTGTAATCCAATACACGTATAATTACAATTATTTTGTGCATGCTCCCCAATAGCATTCAATAAATTTCAATTCGCAGTGAGCTACAAAATTTGGTTGAAGAGATATCATCTTCTACAACAATAAACACGCAAAGGGTCGTTGTTCCCATTTCGACATACCGTCTAAAAGTACCCCACCATTTTGAATGTAAAGATAATGGTACTATGATCGGTTTGTTACACCAATTGCTTGTAAAGTACTATACAATGGTCATTATTATATTACCATATATTCCTAAAATTGTCTACTTCTTCAAACAACGATCGATTTCTCTCTACAACACCAAGATACAACGCTGTTACTTGTAGGACGTGCCTTTCGAATCGTTTTCTCATTTTAAAGCAAGCAAGATGTTGCAAATTTTACACGTCGTTCGTAGATGCAAATTTTTCAAGTACATCAAAATAGCGATTTACATACTTCAGTACAATACAGTCAACTTCCGTTAATTCGTCTCCCTTTAATTCGGATTTTCGATAATCCGGACGTTTAACGCCGGACTCTTTT
>CAJVPJ010000697.1:0-18787 GCA_910592205.1 Paraglomus occultum | reverse complement strand
ATCAGGATCAGCATCACAACACCACTCAGCAAGTTTCTTGTATTCCTCTGGTGCAGAATCAGGCATCAATGGTCGTAGTCCACTCATAATATCAGATATTAAATCTCCAGTAAGCTGCCTATCTCTAAAAGGTAGTTCACCAGTAGCAATCAAGTACATAATGATACCAAGAGAATAGACATCTGATTTTTGAGTAAATTTGTGGGTATGGAAGACTTCTGGTGCAACAAAGAATAAAACACTTTGAATGGTTGACACATGTAAATTCAATGTCATTTTTTGTGAGTGACCAAGATCACAAATAAATGGAGTATCATCATGCAGAACAATTTTTCCACCATGAAGATTGCAATGCACTAATTCCTCATCATGAAGATGTTTTAGATTATATGCAATGACCATCAAATGGTCCAATTTCATCTTCCATGTCAGCTTGTTAATATTCTGATCCAAATAAGATAAAAGACTACCATTATTAGCATAGTGCATAACAATCATGTAGTCTTCTGTTTCTGGTTCTTGTGTGACTCCATAAATTGGAAGGAAATCATCATAACTACATCTAGCATGATATTGGAACTATTAAGTAAATACAGAGTCAGATAAAATATCATGTTTATGTTATGGTAATAGTCAGTTGGTATATTAAAAAGACCTACCTCAGAAATAAATAATTCCAGTGTTTGATTAAAATTTTTAAAACGTTTTAGTGCTAGTACAGGAAAGTCTTCTCTTAAATGCTTGGCAGAATAGACTGTTCTGTAACTACCAGATCCAATCTCCTTAATCTCACCAAAGTCTGCATATTCCATATACTTTATATGTACACATGCATAACGTTTTATAATTTTGTCCAATACTGGATGTATTTCATGATAGAAAACCAAATAATACTCCTTAGTAGATGGTTCTTGAGTGATTCCAATTATCAACATATTCTCAGGGGTTAATATCTTTGGGTATTCCTTTACCAGCTATTTGAGTAAATAATACAATCATCAGTTTAAGATGTAATCATGCTTAATATATACTATTTGCATTATTATTATTTGCACATAAATTGATTTACCTGATGAAAATCAAATGACTGTCCATTCTGTCTGTCAACTATCTTTCTGAGTGACACTTTTGTCCAATTATTTGTAGTCAGTTCTAGCCAATCTGCTATTAGTGTGCATCCATGGTGTAATGTGATCATTTCTTGTACATTATTCAGTAGGGAATAATCGATCCATTGTATATATAATTATAGGTTGAATTGAAATAGAATTTGTGATGATACCACAAGTTAGAAGGATGCTTATTACCTATTACTATTACCATTAGCAGGCAGAGTAATGTAATACAGTATTATTATTAACAAATAAATTCTTATCATTAAAATTATGATTTATTCAAATTACCTTATTTTGGAGAAATGGCTGTCTGATCTCAGAATGCATGTCACAACTTAACAGTCTTTATTAACAAACTTTTACTGTTAGATTATTTAGACCGTTTCATAATGTAAATGGCTCTATTAATCAGTATTTATTATTATATCACACACATTCTAGGTCTGTAAGCAGTGAGTATAATATATAAGTAGTCATGTTCTGCAACAGCATCATATTCAATGACAAATTCTTCCATTGTTTTTTTAGTGTGGCATAAATTCTTAAATATAAAACCCATTCAATTATCAACAACTCGTAAATAAAAACGTTTTTGGATTTGTTATGGCTTGATGAAATAACTAATTTGCAAAGACGACTGAGCGGATACACTACTGATATTTGTCTATAGTATAAATCAAGTTTTTTCAACCCACACAATCGCTGAACGTTGACGATTTACTTTCTTGACCCCTATTTCAAGAGGTCAAGAAAGAAAAATCAACTTCTAGCTACGTACTATATTTCACTCATATTAATATATCGTATCGTTATTTGCTAGTGGTATAAATTATTAACATAGCACAAATAATATAAATTTGTCAATTAGCATTTTACTATTTTAATTTAATATCACTTTTATGACGCTCAAGTAGAGACGTGTGAGGAAATATTTCAAGCATAACACCGTTTCCGCAACACCAAAACATGTCGTTGGTTTAAGTGAACAAAAAAAAGGCTTATATTCGAAAAAAAAAAATTTTTTTTGCGACAAACCTACTTTTCTCAGCGACGCCTTACGTTGAAGCCAAACCCATTATGACAATGGTCAAAACCCAACAGTCTCTATTCGCAATAAGGTCGCTGTATTCTACTATACTAGTTGGTATACTCAACGTGCTACATCTCAACGTGGTGAGTGGGTGACAACGTCTACAGACAGAATAACAACTTTGAGATAACTTTTGAAGTTAAATAGAGGCCCCATTACTCGTAAAGTTGGCAATAAGAATGGTTTGTTCTTCCAAAAATAACAAAATCTAAACTTTCGAAGTTTGTAACTTAGTTTACGCAAAGATCATCGACGGTACCAGAAATATACAAGGCAAGTGCTGAATTTGACGCGTTTAGGCTTGCTCTAAACTCGATGCATTTGTGATTTCTCAAGTGCCGATAGTTTAGATTACCGTGAGGCCTAACAATTTTCCTTAGTTAGCTTTGCTGTACGTGTAATTTCACCATCATTCTCCACTTACAGTATGACTTATGACATTTCGAAAGTTTAGCACAATACTTTTTGTCAATTTCGTAGCTGCAAGTCACGAACTTAACGGTACGAAAGTTATGAATAGTTGATCCATCGAGCAGACAATTTATATTGAATTAAACCATTCCTAATTATAATGTGTATAAACCGAATAAAAACTCGTTTCATTGACAATCAACTGCCGAAAATGGATGGCTTTCGAAATAATGCTGGGAAATTTTGTCAGGGAAATGTGGATTAAAGCCTCCCTTTGCAAACTCAATATTGATACCCCATAAATAGCCTCTCTACTGAAAATATAAAAAAGGCCGACTGGTGGAATGTAAACTTGCCAATTCCTTTATCAAGCCGAAACCACTATTACAGAATATTTAATATTCTTCAAGTCTTCACAGGACAAACTAGGAAGTCATCTGTATCCCATCACCGGTTTTGTGGCTGAATTGATATACTAAGAGATATTTGGAAGACAAACGAATCAAAGGAATTTTACTTTCGTCCCGCATTTGAATATCTGATATTCCGACAAGTATAAAGATGCGCTTCAATCCTATAAACTGTAACCAATCACACAAGATCGTTTGATCACATGATAAGTCAATTTATCGGCTCGCGTGGTCTAAGGCGAGTTGTAAACATCGCCTTGCCGTTAAATGTACAGTATTACAAGGAAACCGAAGAAGTTATTCCTCTAAATTTGTGCTCTCTCATACATTACCCGATCTAGTTCTTCTCACATGGAGACTGAAAGAAGAGGAGAATACGAGAATCATAACATTGCGTCGTTCGAGACAATTAGACAATTGGTCAAATCACAGAGAATTATTCGTGAGAGATTGAGAAAATATGACGGAGCACCACACGTTGGGAGAATCAGGGTGGGAAGCGGAGAACACAAGACAATTGAATACACGAAGAAACCGCTGTTTCCCATAGAGGATCCCGAAAGTCCGTTTATCGAAAACAACATGTGTACTCCGACAACCGAATATGCGCGTAAAGAAATGTTTTTATCGACGTATCCCCGGACGGTGCCATCGCTGGCAATGATATCATCAAATTCCTCCTCGTCCAAGAGCACGCCGTTGGGTTTACCGATAACGACCAAGTCACCACCGTCAATATCACAACCGCATAATCCATTAGCGTTGCTGCCAAAATCTTTATCATATCCCCATAATTCACTAGCACCGATGGCAAAATTTTCATCACATGCCCATAATTCACTTACATCGTTGCCAAAATCCCCATCGCCGCTCCCTGAGTCAACATCATTGGCTAAACCTACCCTATCACACCACGTAAAGCCATCTTGCTTACGAGCAACTCCGTCAATAGTCAAGAGCAATTCTGTGTCTTCCCAGCAATCTGTCTTTGCAAATCTGCGTGCTCAACGCCAATCACCTTTTCCGCTTCATGATAAGGTCCAAGATTGGCTCGCTTCTCTTCCTCAAACGTTCCCGGCTCCCGACGCAAAGTCCGAAGCGGATGATGATGCCTCACCAGACGGCATACCGTCGGATGGATATTCAGGTTCCGCAGAAGCTTCACAGAATGAAGCTGATACTGGGAATGCGCGAACACTGAGTGATCTAGTTGCCCATATCCAAGCAAAAAGTACAGCCACAGATCAAGAGGATGACCCGACAGACCGGCAGCGTCATCAGCAAGACCTGGATATTGTCCACAATGCCGTCAACGGTTTAATACAAAAAACGATCAGACTTTCGTGCGCGTGAAGAGACATTGAACAAAAAGCAAAAGAAAATCGAAGACCTTCTTAGATCTGTTTCTGGAAAGGGCAAGTCAAAAGATAAGATTTCTATAATATGTCAGTCAGGTGATAAGCCCGCCTTATCGCAGTCAAAAAGTATCGATTCGCTATCCAATGAATTAGCTGCAGCTTTGGAGGCATTACAAAACGTCGAAAAGTTCCTGTCTAATAAGGAGAAAAGGTTGAACGAGACATGGGATCTTGCAAAGCAAATGCTCAACAGGCGGTCAGATATGGTTGCGTGGGAGGAAAGGTTAAGGAAAAACCAAGAAATTGTTAATAAGATGATTGAAAGGAAAAAGACTGAAGAGAACAATATGACTGCTGGCAACGATGACAATGGTGGCGATGATTGTGAGGATGACGCGACAAAGGGAAAAGACGCAAGTTACTGTATGCCAAATCCTGGTTTCACAAAAAAATCTCTTTCACAACCACCTCCCCCTCCATCTTGCGCTTCTTCTTCGTCTTCCTCTTCGTTCAATAAAATGACAATCCAACTTTCTGACACCGGTTCAGACAATAACAGCGCGTCATCATCTCGGTCATCCTCTTCTCCATACCATTCGGCTCAAGAAAATTTTATTTAATAACGTATGATAAATATAAGGAAAAGAGGGACTTTTCTTGCAATATCATGTGATTAAAAAGAGATGAGATGGAATTGGGGTGGGGTGGGGTGGGGTGGGGTGGGGTGGGGTGGGGTGGGGTTGAACTATGGCATTGAATGAGACTAGAAATCGTCACAGCATGGTTTGTAAATAGAATGAGTTATGGTCTTTGTGTGTGTGAAAAAGGACATTGATATAGGCTATAATACACATAATTGATGTAATAATAAAAAAGAAAACAGGTTTTTTTTAATCATGATGTGAAAAGCCAAAGCGTCATGTACGAAAAAAAAATGACACTTCACTTGCGTTTTTTGGATCAGCAAAACATCTATTCAGATGTGATCGTGCGCAAGACATTCTCTGTTAGAGACCATCATATGCGCCATGACGTTATTACGCACATGCTCATTTAATCACAGATCAGTGGCTATAAACAATACTTTCTGTTGCGATTCTCGATACGAATTAACTAGTCATGCGAATTGGTTATCAGTCAACGTTTATGTTATAAGGACCGGCTCCTCCATTTCTTTTTGGTTAGCATATTTTCTTATCGAGATGTTATCTGTCAAGTAGACAGACTAACCCTGCGCTTTGACATGATGACGATAATGGTGATAAAAGTCTGCATACATTCCGTACTCCTTGATACATTATTTTTTTTTGCTTATTATAATGTTAAATGTGGGAATATGACCGACCGATCAGATGACTTTGTGACCTCGTTATTCGCCATGATTATTTCCCTTTTCGTATACAGGATTCCTACAATATCGATTAATAATCGCGGCTAGATAAGTAAGTAATCGGCATTATCACAAGCAATCATCTTAACAAATAATATATCGATATGCAGTGTCACGAGAAAGCCGTTGAATGTCGCTTCAAATGCCTAATGCTCTGTGTGTCGTTATCGAGCTTATCGCCGCGTGGGTATTTATTACCTATGCCTCTTAATATTAACTTTATTGTTTATGACAGAGCATTATACATATAAATGGAAGGGAGAAAAGAAGAGATTATTCGCCAGGAGATCATTTTGTTTCCTTGTGACAAATAAAGAAAAGCTTGTTGCTTAATCTAATTATTTTTAAGTGTTTTTTCGCTACCAATGATTAACGATTGTCAGCCTGAATTTGAAGGATAATCTTCTTTTTAACTGCTCCATAGAAAGCTATACAATATATATATGTCCACGTTTGTGTGTATTCTAATGTATGACAGGTGGCTGTAGCGTGTTTCATCAATGTAAATAAAGTTAACTGCTTAAATAACATTGAATTATATATAATACAAATAAATATGCATATTATCTTTCCACTGTTATAAATGTTATGTAACTTTATAAAGGGAATTATATAAGCAATACCCTGAGAAGCTGGGTCACAAATTAACGGGGGAAAGCATATACATAACCCCTATCGCACATACATACACACACCCCCTTCCTCCCTCCTCTTTCGTTTCTCTATTTGATCTCTTTCTCTCTCGCGCTAGTGAATTTTCCCAATCCGTAATGGCAGCCGTGGAAATTGAACAACCATCTTCGCCAGCAAATGTTCTCACACTCGAAACTACGTTACCGAAAACTGATACCGACAACCACTCATTCTCATCGACCTCGACTGACCGCAAAACATCCTCGTCAACATCGAGCAGCAAGGACCCGACTAAGCGCATCCGTTACAGTGCCCGCACTCCTCAGACCATGACTATATCCCCAACAGAGACCAATGCCTCGCAATCGAAAAAGGCGAAACGTCGAAGTTTCAGCTTCTTCAAAAGCAACTCCAAAGGCGAAAAGAAAAAGGACTCATCCGAGAAGCTTAACCGATCATCCGATACACGTAGACTAACCAAGAGCCAAACCGCCGAGAAAAGAATCAAGCGTCGTAGTTTTCTGGAAATATTTCAAAGTTCATCCGAGTCCGAGATCGAACCCGATGTAAGCAAGCACTATCGGAGTCGGAGTCTAAGCTTGGGCAAACCGTCTTTGTTCAACAACAACAACGACGACGACGACGACGACAACGACGACAACGACTTTGACCAGAATTCCTCGAGCCCATTTTCGGATTCAAAGTCTAAACGACGCAGTCTAATGTCAGAGTCGTATAAGGATGAGGATCGAACACGCAATAATCGTGCAAAGAACAGATTATCATTGAACCTGGACTTGTTCACGTCTAAAAGTTCGACGCGAGGAATTCCCGGTGAAACTTCCACTTCTATCGGAATCCCGTCTTTTCTTACCAATAGTCTCTCGATTATTTCGGCCCCTACTTCGCCGGCTACCGAGAGACCAAAAAGTATTCTAAAAAGGTCTTTGAGTCAAGGACAAAGAATTTATAAAAACGTCGAGAATGCAGTCAAGGGCAACAGTTACAAGAATGAATTGGGTGATAGCGAGGTAAATACCCCGGCTACGTCACTTGCGGAAGCGGATGTTGGAGAAAACGATCAAGATAATGATTTCGCTGCTGACAAAGATCAGGGTAAAGGAGAAACCCAAGACGAAAATAAAGATAGAGAAAACAACATAGAAAATAAAGGCCAAAATCAAAAAGAATTCGATTCTTCGAATGTAGACCATCCCAACTTATTATCACCTCCACTCTCGCCATCCTTACCCCCGCCGCCACCAACGACGCCGACACCCCAACCGCTAACGACTTCCCTTAATGCTATACCGATCCTCAAATTTACCGAGGCGTTTGCGGAATCACCAGTAGATAGAGAATTCGTAATTAGAAACGCTAATAGTAGCACGACGGGTTATGAAAAATTATTAAAGAAAAAGGTGAGAATAAAAGCGGACGGGGAGGGAATCTACAACAATTGGGGGAATATAAACGTGACGTGCTTTTAATTCAACGAGCACATGTAACGTATACCAACGCATAAATTTTACTTTTATACGTTAGGACTCGGAGGCCTCTGACGACACTTTATTCCAATCCCAACGTACGGAGTCACCATCGCAATACTCTTACGAATCTCTGTTGATTCGACAACTTAATCTTGCCGAAAGAATGGAAGCAACTTTACGTCGATTGGAAGATAAATTTGGCGAGACGGATAAGCGAGAAGATCTAGACGAGACTGTACTCTCAAAGACAGTGGAACGTGAACAACGCAAAGATGATGCTCGCACAGATGAGTTGACGGTTGCAGTTGACATGCAAGAAAAGGTCAAAAATCTGGAAACGCAACTCAGCGAGCAGAAAGCAGAATTGGATGTATTGAGAGAGGTTGTGCTTGATTTGTGCGTGTCTTTGGGATTGGAAGAGTATAACGAAAATGCTGTTTTTGTGTGCGAATTGTTTGCATGTTATGAAATTTACTGACTTTATTTTCAAATTCTCAATTATGACGAACCACCAGGCGATCAAACCAACAACTTTTAATTACGGGGGGCGACCTGTCTTCGTACGATCCCTCGAATTTATCTCTAATTCACTCTCGCTTAACAGGCTCTTTTCCTCCCCATCAGAAACAATCTCAATCTACGACGAGCATCCTAGTAAATTCATTGGTGGTTAAGCCGGTTGCAGCGACTGTTAGTACAACGTATAATATCGCTAGCTCAGTGATACAAACGCTATATATTCGGCCTTTTGTTAAAATCGTAAAGGTCGTCTGGCACGCAGGATCTTCTGGAGAAACGATACAAAGTTGATTCTCGTAGATGATCGGTGCAAAGAAGGGCGATAAGATGAAAAAGACCGAATCTGCGTTTGGCCTGGGGAGAGGGAGCTGATGATGGTCACTGGTGATTACTGATGGTGATTGCTGATGACGTTTATTGAAATGTTGATGGAAAAATCGATATGGGGCAATTCATTCGCTGCCCACAAGAAAAAGGTCTGTTGATGTATAATATGCATTTATTTTTTTTAGATGTAAAAGTTGAATGTAATATTGAACAATCTGGGTATAATTTTTGGTGGGAATATATGGTCGATCAATAAAAGGACAAAGAAAAAATTTTTTTCCTAAAGAGAATGCATGCTTTATCATCAAAATAGATGTGCACAATCAATTATCTTGCAGCGTGTGTTGATCACGAAAAATCCCTCATAGAAAAGAGAAGAGATTTCGATAAAAGATCAAGTATCTATAATCACAGCTCTGTTGTCATTAATTAACATTACGAAACCTGCGCAACATTTATTTGTAATAAGTCGACAAAATAAGACTAATAATGATCGTGGTAATAATAATAATAATTATAATCATAATAAGATCCCCAGTCGTTCAGGAAACTACAAACAAACAAACAAACAAACAGAAATCAGTGGCACCTTCCATCGCCTTACTAAAACTTCGTCTCACTTGGCATTTCACTCCTCAGACGAAATGATATACTTCAGTTGTGTCTTGGTGATATCCCACAAATCACTTCCACCGTGGATTAATGTGTTCAAAATCCACTCGGCACCCCAACCAACAGCTCTGACCAACGCAACGATACAAACAACGGCCAATAGTATTCCAAAAGCGATACCCGAAAGTAATCCAAGACCGCTACCAACAAATGACAGTGCAATCGGGGCACCAATTCCAGCAAACATGGCCAACATGCCAAACACGACCGGACCGATGAAAATAGCTATGAAAGCCGCGATGATTAAGACGCATAGGTAGAAGTAGTGCCACACTTGATGACGTTCACGAAGTTCAGTTGGGTTGGCCATATAATAGAGTATGGTTCTTCCCTGGTTAGCAGCAAAGGCTTCGGCACGTTGGGCAATTTGAAGGCTCCGGCGAAGTTGTTCAACGCTGTCTAAAGCCGGCGAAGTCTTGCGTATGGGATCGAGTGCGGATTTGGTCGAGTTGTTGTCGGCCAAGGAGAATTTTGTCGCAGTGGTCGAGCCTCTGGTCTCGGTTAATGATTCTTGAGACATGTTGAGTGTATGTATGTATGTCTATTTGATTAACTTGTAGAAAGTATAAGTTTGTTTCGGTTGGTAATATTCCTTTTTACACAGAGATTTCGAATCTTGCAATAAAAAGATTTCCACTCTCTCCTCTTATACACCCTTTGAAATTTCTCTCGTGATTTTACCGGATTCATCCATGTGTTCATTACATCAGACTTGGACGAATATAGGATTTTTCATATGAAAATCGAAAGCACATGCAAAAGGATTGGGTGGTGGGAACAGGAGATAAACGAAACGTGAAACTCCATCTCCCTTACGCTTGGCCTTTGAAATATACTTGTATCAAAAAAGAAAGAGAGGAAAATATAAAGCAAAAGCTATGTAGATGAATGATAGACTTTTGACAAGTATGGGAAGGATAGAGTTCAAGAGGTGAAGTACCAAAGAGGCAAGGCTTTGGGTGAAACTTGACAATAGTGTGACTGTACTATTAATTCATGCGTTGTGATCAATTATGGTGAATGCAAAAGTTGATTTTCACATTCTGTACCAAAAGCCTCTTTTTTTACTATATTTAATCGACATGTTTATCATTGTTGTGGATTAGGCTCTTAATTAAATGTAAACCAGCACACAAACAAAAATCCAGGGACTTTCCTTTTTTATAAATATTATTTCACGTGATGAACATGCAATGTTTGAGGGGCGTTGTTGTCTTGAATAATAAGCATTATTGCAATAAACCACCAAACCGGCATAATAATAACAACGAATCGAATATTCGCATGGTTTTAGTACCTTTATATAGAATGCTATCACTTTTGAAAAATTTCATGGCGAAAATACTTGGTTCAACAGCCATTTATGAATTGTCTCTGGGTTTTCTTTGCTAGAGAAAAAAACCTGAAAGGCAAGCTTTAGCTTTATGATTTGAGACAGGCTATTTTGATAAAATCTATAATATAAGTTTGTGATTAAATTTTCATTTATAATACGCATCCTCAAAATTTTGTACGATAAAGTCAGTTGGCTTCAATAGCGTCTTTATCGGATGCGAGTGTTTACCCCACAAGAAAACTTGCTTCAAAATATGTTACATTCAATTAAATGCAAATTATTAGAATTCAATTTATAATTTATATTTATTATCTCCACATGCGAGTCTCCCAAATTCTGTTATACCTACTAATAAAGCTAAGGCATTCATTATTTCAACGTCTTGTTATGTTAAGTTGCTTTTCAGTAGACTAAAAATGGAATTACTGTATTAAGAAAATAAATTATATTTGGTTCAACTTGCATTAATTTATTTTTATCAAACTCGAGAATTGAGGGTTATAATATCGACTTTTTTGTTACCCGAGTCATCAATCGAGTACTGAATACTTTAAAGCAAAAGTCATTTTGGTGTTTTCAGAATTCCCACGCGACAACATGATACTTTGCAACACAAGTTTCAAATACCCGTTGAGTTTACTTGCTGTATGATTAATTTATGCCCGAAGATGGCAATATGAGATCGCACATTATATGCTACCTTCAGTTTAAAAAGGCTATCTCTACCCACAAGTGATTAGAACTCTAAACGGTTTGCGTTGGTTGTATACTGTAATAGTTGATTAATGTATAATGTCGATAATCAGCAATAGAGTCTATTTTATATAACAAAGGGTTTGATGAACGTTCTTCCTTATTGAACAAATAATAAACATACCCAATTGACAAGAAAATTGTCATAAAATATTGTTTGTGAACGAAATTTACAGAGATAATCTATTGATGTGACGGGTTTGTGATACAGTCAAGAGCGTTTTGCAGAGCGTCTTTGCATCCTAACGGATGACGTTTGAGAAACTTGACAGAAAAAAATGGTATCTAGTTTATTATACTGTTTTACGAAAAGAAATAAATATAAACAACGTTTATTCCAAGTCCGTTTTAATAATTATTAAATTAGTTGCAATGCCGTTTTTGAATAACAGAATTAATTTTAGCTTTCAAATAATAATAATGCATTAATTATTACATTTTGTGCTGTTTACTATATTAAACTGTTTATGACATACTGTTTTAGCATAATAAGAATAATTAACCAAAAATATCTATTATTCTTCCTTGAATTTGCATAGTTATATTATATTTGGAATCAACAAGCAGGCAATTATTTAGGATAAATTAAGCCAAAATAAAAGGTTAACCCAATGTTTTGCCTGAAATTAGAAGCTGTGTACGGTATTTTTGTGCAGTTGAGAATACATCGGGTTTTTTTTGTTTGGTAAATGTAATTGTCTTGCTTTTATACTTGGCCGTCTTCCGGTTAGCAAAGATGTAGTAACATTGGTACAGTTTTTTATCAACAACCACCAAATCAAATTGTATCAAATTTTTTATGTTAGATCAATCGAGACTTGAACTTTATATTTACTCACATTCTCACTTTATTAATAGACGCACAGATCATTGAAATAAAATATATTGTCAAAATTTTTCAGACACCCTATTCAATCTGTCATATTTGTACGTTAAATTTTTTTACCATAATGCATTTTTTTGGAATTATTATTTTTTGTTAACTAAAAATTTACTAATACTAATACTTTTGATAATAATGTTTCTGATACGTCAAGTTAATGCAATGCTGGTCAATTGGGCTCGCCCACTCTGAAATTTTGCATTAATATTAACCATATATGATAGTTTGTATACTTTGTCGATTTCAAATTTGTTATGCGTAATGTATCTGACCAACTCTCTCAGTGCCCATACAGAAGTATGGGATACCCAAATTCGGAACAGTCTTGTGTCAATGTTTAGGTGTATAATTTCTTCGTAAAATCTCTGGTTAGATAATCTCATCCAAGTATAACTAGCAATTTCGTGTCTTTATTAGGCACAACTAAGGTCGACCTCTAAAGCTGCTACAAGTATAACTATTGAGTGTTTTCATTAAGTGTACAAATTTAAACATTAAACAAACATTAGTTAGTCATATAGCAAAGTAGAGTTGTTTTTGTTTATTATTATGTCAAATCTTAGTATTAGTATATTGTTACTGATTTTCCGTCAATTTCAATTTGACATCTTTCGTTCGAACGATTATGTATGAGCAGTGCAGACACTTGTTTTATATAAAGTAAAAGTAAATATATGCGTTCTACGAAATTACGTTTTGTTCCTTTATAGATGGTTCTTATATAAAGAAAATCTTACTAATGTTTTTAGATTTGCTATACAATAAATGCTCTTCATAAGAGGTTGTTTCTTATATTATGGAAATCTGACTGTATAAATTACAGCAATTCGATATGTCCAGCAGGATATCCGGTAATTGTATAAGTAAATGTTAGATGTTTGTTCAATATTCGGTCGGCAAATAAGTTCTGGTTTTTCATACTATTTGAAAGTTGGTAACTTGGTAGTATTTATCTTCACAAAATCCTGGTACATGTAAGACGCGGACCTAAAATCTCGAATGAAAAATTTTAAGGCGTTGGTGTATCGGGTTCGTACCGCAAAATAGACGAACGAAAGAAGTACAGAAGTGGCTTGTGTAGAAAAAATATCTAACCAAGTCCTTTTCCCGAATTAAAATATCCTGGTGTGCAATGTTTGTTCCCCGATGCCAAAGTTTTTCTATTGGCTAACTCGTAGAGTAAGAAAAAGGGATAATAATAACAAAACTATAATTAAGTTTCCTTTATTTCTGCTAACCGCGTAGCACAAACCTGCAATAAGCACATTATCTAATATCAGAATCAATAAGCGATGGCTAATCAACATTGTTTATGTGACAATAGCGAAATAAAAGTGCTTATTTTGACTGGCCGAATTTCGAGAACAATTTCCCAAATACATAGAAAAGCGGTTTTTTAAATATAGACGTGTTCAGCCATGTGACAAAAAACCCGCCTCAAAAAGATTTAAATGCTAAAGAGAATTAGCATTTCCAAAACAGAAACGAAAAGTTATTATACGCATGGTAAATTGTTTCGGATGATTGGCTGACTCATATTTTTGTAATATCATATTGATTTCCTTTTATGTTAATGGTGCAACAAGATTTGATAAATAGTAGTGATAATAATAAACAGCACCCGCTCATAAAACAACAAAGTGAAAAGATTTGGTAGCCACTGTGAAGTGAATGCTCATATTTATTTCCGTATTAGTGTGTGGAGACTACGACTGTAGGTTGCAATTTAACTTTAGGAAAAGAATTAATGACTTGATATTAAATTAATGTTGTTGATACCCCTGATCGACAGTGCGTTGCGGGATATTTGCCATATTGTTCATAGCAATAAGTTTAATTAGTCATTAAAATGACTGTACATAAGAGTTATTCTAAAAGTTCAGTTTGGAAGACCATCTTCAATTTAACACGAGAATAGTTTCGTGTGATTTGGAACGAACAGTTTTTAAATTATATATAAAAAATACATATTTTTAATTTTAACATGATATATTGAATAAATAATTTGAATCTAACCAATTCTGTAGATGAAGAAAGCCTTCCAAATTCAACTTTTATAACAAATAAATAGAAAACGGGTCTGTTTGCCAAAAAAGTATACGGAAAAGATAATGTCAGTATTTTTATCGATACAAGATTACATTAACAATATGACTCTTATTTCATATGCTTACAGTTTTGTCTGCCCTTACGGATCAAGAGAGAAGAGAGTCTCCCGAACGTTTTCCGCGCGCAGCGCCAGGGACGGTTTTCTGGATTTTGACCTTGAATGGGCGTTTGACAACCACATTGTAAAGGCCAAATCCAAGAGATATTGATGACAGTTGCCCATTTACATGCCGACCGAGAACTCGTTCATTACTGGAATTTGTTGGGCTTGCGGAATGCTTTGTTGGTAGTCTCGTCGGTATCTTTTTGTGTATACGTTTTGACATGTCTGCTTTTAAAGACTTTTTGCAAAAAATTGTTCTCAATCAACCAAAAGGTGCATTCCTTATATAATTCTTCGGGGCTCTTGGAACCACAATACTATCATTACATCACACATCGTTTCAGGCACGCAATTTTTTTTGTTTGTTTGGGCTATGTCAATTTCGTACCGCAACTTCCAAATACGATTAATTACGCAGATGTTTCTTTCAATGGCAAAATTGCCTCTCATGATCTACCCAACCGTGTCCTTATCTGTTAATTGTCACGATTTGAGTCATTTTTGCCGTTAATACAAACCACTAATTTGATTAAGTGATCCCTATTAATATTAATTATTTATAGCATCAAATAGCTAACCTTTGTTCAGGATGCATGAAGAAGAAAAGATAAGCGACAATGGAGATATCGTAGATGATGTGCAACGGGAGGAATGGATGCAGTAAGTTGAGCGAGGACAATACAGCTGATAAGCTAGCACGCAATAACCTACAGGATATACATGATCCGGTCAATAGGGTCTCTCTTTAAGACTTATTAGTCATCTTTTATTCACTTCATTCTCATCCCCACCCCCCTCTTTTATCTTTATCCAATAATAGGCAACAAATAACACTGAAATCTCGTTTGATTGAAACTGATGATATCTCCTTCTCTACTGATAATGAGTTTACTGGATTAAGATATATTGGCGGCGTTGATTTGAGTTTTGTCAAAGACAACAATAATGATGCAATCGCGTCCCTGGTGGTCTTGACATATCCAGCCTTGGAGGTAGGATTATTTTTTAATTCCCAAAATGAGAAAAAGATAAAGGCTGTGACAGCTGAGATTGATAGCATGCATGCAGGATTGTTTTGGAATACAGCTGTGTGCTCTTATTGTTTTAACGTACTCGTCACTACTGTTATGCACGATAACTAAATGAAAGTGCTTTTCCGCCCCCCAACGTCCCCCCCCCCCCGCTCACCAATGCCCTCCGGAACAAAAGATCTTATACACCGACTACCAAAAAGTATCACTCGACTACCCCTACATTGCAGGCTTCCTGGCCTTCCGCGAAGTAGCTCCCCTTCTCTCTCTTATAACATCCCTACAATCCAAACAACCCTCGATATTTCCCCAGTTCATTATCGTTGATGGCAATGGGACACTCCATCCTCGTCAATTTGGTCTCGCATGTCATCTCGGTGTGTTGGCCGATGTTCCGACAATAGGAGTAGGGAAAAACTTTCTGCAGATTGATGATGGAGTGGAACTAAGCATGCCTCATGTGAAGAAGGTCACCAAAGATGTATTGAAGAAAGGCGGAGATGTCTATTATTTGAAAGGACAGTCAGGGACTGTCTATGGTGCGGTGAGTAATGCGTGGCGGTTAGAATGGTTATTCCGACCTATAAAGCTATATCATGCTTTCCGCCTGGACTTTTTTGCGTTCGAGTTCCCAATTAATGTAGTGGTCTCTCCAATGTGTAACAATTTGCATTTGGGCATCCTTAGTAGGTTGTATATTAGATTTCTGGCATACTTATAACCTAGAAATCGTTATTCTCTCTCTCTCCTTTCCCAAATTAGGCCGTCCGTAGTTTGGATACTACTACAAATCCAATATTCGTATCTGTTGGACATCGCATCAGCCTTGACACTGCGATAAGATTGGTACTAAGATGCTGCAAATATCGTATTCCCGAACCAACGCGGCAGGCTGACATCTGCTCACGAGAATTTATTAGAACACAAAATCTTGAGAAGAGACAATCAAGTAGTTGATACCCAATCCGTGGACAGGCAATAAAAAGACCTTTGCACCAAAGACAATTCGAGTATATCAGAAGACCACAGTATCGGGCGATTCCAACAGATATAACGATTCTTCTTCTTTAATCTGACATTCTCCCCACTTTTTTTAATCAATTACCATAAACAAGTAGCATTCGATCAATCAAAAAATTCGTCTTATCAAATCCTATCTGTGAAAACTGCATCAGCTTCAGAGAGACACTGTGTATCATCCAAGAACCGTCAGTCAGGCCGACCATACATCCTCTCGATATTTTGTTAGCTTAGATGTATCTCGAAAGGGATTATCGGTATCCATGCCTCTTTTTACATACTAGTTTTTGCTCGACGTCACATCACTCTCTTCAATTATCAGTCGAATACTGTAATCCAAGCGATCGTCATTCTCACCCCGGCATCAGGTTTTTGCATTTGAAAATCAAAACGTACGGTAGTACAACATATCGAGCCCTCGTCTGTGATGTGTGAGAAATTGAATCTAGACAAAGGTGCGACATCCCTATGGCAGAAGAGACTGTCCGATGGTAGGGAGTGAGTTACCTATCCCTTTTATTGTATAGTTAATTTATAGTAGAAATTGAATAAGAAGGTATCAATTGCGAACAAGTAATTGTGATTATATGCAGGCTCATATGGCAAAGCATATATCATGATGGATGTCGCGGGCCGCTATGCTGTACCACAATGGAAGTTCGCCCTGCGCGATCCGAATAATAGTATATTAAATATGATTACATAATCATTTCATATTCCCACAAAATTTTTTTTGGTAATTGATGGCCATAATGAGTCTCCGGACATGACATCAGTAGGACCCTAATCCTTAGACAAATTCTTCCCACATAAGGATAGGCAGGTTTTGAGTAATACGAGTATTTGTTGACAATCCAACATTGATTTGTGAACTCTCTATTAAACGTAAACTTATTATTGATGATAATAGATGAGAAATCTACAAAATTATGTAATATTAGCCGATTCGAGCGTTTTAGTGAGAGCACACCGAATTGAGTTAGAAAGAAGCTGGGCGTATCAATTTTCGATTTTCATTCCGGGTAATGGGAGAAAGCGACAAATATTTGATTATCGCTTCGTTATTAACCTAAGTAGTGTTTCTTGTTACGTGAGTATACTAATAAAATCATGTATGGAAACTCTGTAGGATTTACGCATATCATTATGTAAATGTTTGGAATATATTAATTTTCGCTAAAGAACACGCGATGTATGATAGTTGAACGTTGTCGCGCTCACAAATTAGTTATTTGATATAATAATTATTTAAAATTATTGAAAGTCGATTCAGCAATATGGTGGACTGTAAATGTACGAACAATGTGAACATTTTCAATTATTGACAGTATAAATTACCTGTCAATTTGGCATTGTTGTATGTCAGATCGAAATTTATGTCAGATCAGAATTTTATGTCGTTCCAAACTGACATACGACAATATATTATTCACTCAATAAAATAAAGTCACTTTAAGATAAAATCACTCTAAGATAAAGAATTTTTCCGCTCAAATTTTTAATAAGCGATATATAAAATTCTGATCTGACATATATCACTTCGGAATTGACATAAATTCCGATCTGACATACAACATCAGATAATCACTATCAACCATTTAGATTTTAGAATAGCTATTCCGCTATAGCAATTTAAAATATAAACAACAGAGGTTCACCTTTCCTGCATAGGATCTGGTCTAATGGAACAACTCTTGCGGTGGAATAATATCTATAGGATCGAATAACGATTGGAAATATTCAACTGGCGTTCACTATGATCTCTAATGTCTTCCCCAATGATGGATATTCAGTCTGGTAATCTCTAGCTTTCGCGTATGCTGAACTTGGTCGAGTTACAATGCTGAGAGCTTAACCCGTTGTGCGAGCAATCAACGACCAACATTCCTAATATTACGATTATAACAAGAACACCGCTTGTACGACAATATGATAAATACACATGCTCAAGTACAGATAAAGCACGCGCTTTATCACGAAAGGCCCGATCTGTCAAATAAAATAGTTAGTGAAATTCAAAATAATTGTCATCTAGATCCTTTGCAGCTACATATGCACTTATACAGTCGGACCCCGTTATAACGAAATGCGTTATAACGAATTTTTGTTATACCGAAGCAAGGGTTACTTTCCCTTT